>LR749507.1:2433216-2490011 GCA_902729485.2 Mus minutoides
TAAATATCCTGGTGGCCTAGCCTCTTGCCACGTGCTGCTGTTTTGGTCTGCTCTAAGCCTGGGCAGACATCTTAAAGTTAACCTTTTCAAAACCTTTGTTACATCCTTTGATCAAGCCCATTAATTGTAAGCCTTTATCTTATGACTAATACCCATAGCACGTGTTTTTACCTTTAAGACTGGTCAGGAATCTGAATCAATCACGTGGTGAAACTTGTCTCATAAAACCGACAATTCAAACCTTTTCTAGCCACAATTTCAAGATAAACGCTCTGCCAATTCTTAGACCCAATTGCAGCGAACAAACACTTTTAGTCTCTCATCCCTGGGGCTAAGAAGTTAACAATCTATTATTGCCATGCCTTCCTCCAGGCAAGTCCCAAGACCACGTGTGGCCTTGTTAGATCCTGGGCAAACCTGCCTGCCTTTCTCAGCCTCTGTGGAGGCTCATACTAAAATTAAGAAGTCAGAGACCAATAGACATGCTTTTTGTAACCATTTTTCTTTTTTCCACACAAAACACAACACACAAGACAACCAATCACTCCGACAGAACATGAAACATTAAATAGACAGACAAAATGGTACCGTGCACATAAAGGCCTTAGCAAAACTCTCAGTTCCAGAGATAGTTCACCAGGCGTCCCTGGAGAATGTTTGAAAAATTATCCATCCCTTGGATTTAATTACCTTAGTTCCCCTATAAATCAATAGATCCATTCTATCTTTTACTATGTAGTCCTTTGACTGTAGGCAGATGCCTTGGAATTCTTAGCTTTCACATTTGCTTTAGAAAAACTCTTTCTGGGGGGCGTCTCATTAGAGCTTTCTCCAGCTCTGCCTGCAGCTCTGCCTGCCTGTTAACTAAGGTCTGTGAGGTGTTCTTTTCAATTGTATCCTAAGCAACCTGGGCATTTCTCAATGCTTCTCTAACTCCCGATTTTCTGCGTCTTGGCTTCTTTCTACTTTGAACCATGGGGAGTAGACGCCTTATCTTATCTGAAAAAACCTTTTTAGCATCTGCTTGTCTAACCTGTTTCTTTCCCCGAAATGGGCCTCTGTAGGCTTGGACCATTGCTGGTCTAATGTTTCATATTCGCTGGCTGATCCTAAGCAAGTTCAACATTGGGACTGTGTTGAACTCCACTTAGCCGTATGCACTGGCGACTAACTGCACCTTCCTTTGAACTAGCGCGCTGAATTGGGTGCACTTACCTCGCTATATCCTGTGCTCTGTACGAATATCCTAGATCTGTTTTCCTGTTTTCCTGGGGAGCTCCTCTTGAGCCAGCTCGCTCTCGGGGCCACAAGGTAGGAGCAGGTACGGGCTGCAACCGACGGTCTTTACAACCCCAGGTGACGGGCGTCACCTGACCCAAGGACCTCCTAACCGGGCTTCGACTTTACTTTGATTCCCTCACCCCCTTCTTTCTTCCAGAGGCTCTGATGTACCAACGAAGACGAATCTTGCTGAGAAATTACCACCTGTTCGTAAAACCCTATTAGGAAGGGAAGCCCCGCCCCCAGTCTTCTGCACAGGCGTTCTGGAGTTTGGCGGGAACCCTGAAGTCTTGTGACATCTCAGGTTGCGCAGGTGGGCTGGTGGTAGGTGGGCCGCTGGTAAGCTGGGCGGAGCCGGGTGACCTAGGAGACGTGCAGAACCTGCTGCAGGGGTACCGGGCTCTCTTAGCCTAGTTAACAACACAATGGATGCCATTGGGTGCGGCACAGCTCTGGTCAATTGCACCAACTGTGTTGGTGGGGAAGGACACCACAGCAAAGAGTTATCCCCAGCAGTTCATGTGAGATATGAAGGCCAGAACTTGGCTGCTGACCATATGGAAGATGAGGGGACAGATTCAAAATGTTAATGGAGCTCTGACTGTATGTGGTACTGTTTTGGCTGTGAGAAAGGAATCCACAAGGACACAGTTTTCAGCCTGGTTACATGTTGGGGCCATTGAGTGAAATGCAGACCATACCATATACCCTTGAGAACAGACATGAATTTCATTCTGTCTTCCTTTCTTCTGTCCATCCTGTGCCCACTTTCAGGTTGTAGAATTGATGTAATTTAGCATAATCCTTGAGGAATTATTCTTTGAAGAAAGTCCTGTCCCCTGTATTCATTGCACCTGGGAGATAGATGGCAGCATGACATTCAAGAGACATGGTCACAGAACGAGAAATCACAGGAAATAGAAAACAGAAGAGCAGAAAAAGAGAGAATGGCTGCAGCAGTGTCAATGAGAGAGGACTTACAAGGGTTTAGTGGATGGGGGCTTTGGCCACAGGGGTAGCTGAAGCTGTTTCCATAGCATTGGAAAGGTAGAAGCCAGACAGTAGAGGGTTGAGAGCCCAAAGGACAAGAATTGGAAAGTACACACCTAGACATTTTTCAGGTAGACTAGTGAGATTTACTGTTTCTCCTGTGAATGAGAAGACAGATCTGCCACTAAAACTGAAGGAACACACACAGAAGACTTAAGACCAGAAGTGAACTGACTTCTAGAACTGAGCTTTGAGATGCCTCTAAGTGCCCTGCCGAGAGATGACAAATGTGTGCTTGCTTCAATAGTTGTTGGTAGCCATCCAGCAGAAAGCTGGAGATCTCATGGCCCTTCCCAGAAAGAGAAATGAGGAGCCCTGGGTTCCATGTGATACAGTTCATCCTGACCTCAAAATTTCCTTCAAAGAAAATCCTCTCTGTCTAAGGAGGTGGAATTTGACCTTGAGTCAACTGAAGCACAGAGATGTAATCCCTTCTACGGGAGGCTACAGCCTGATTCTGCCAGATGCAGCATTAATTCCGAGAGGGAAGTTGCCACTGGCTCATAATCTTCAGCTCTTCACCATCAGCTGTCAGTTTCATATGGCTTCTAGGTCAGGCATTGGGTGTTTTCTGCTTACAAGTTGAATTGCTTCCATGAGATACAAAGGAGCTCAGATTTGGACCTCTGTCTACTGGAGACACCACTGTGGTCCGGGTGGACTGTTCAGCCTTCTAATACCCTTTAGAGAGGGATGTGAACCCTTGCTTCTTTTGACAGTTGCTGGTAGTCATCCAGAGGGAAACTAAAGTTCCCATTGCTTTTTTTCCAGAAAGAGTAATGGGAAGCCCTTGTGTTCCAGCCAACAATTGCTCTTCTCAATAAAACAAATAGGCTCTAATGTTGGCAACTCTCAGGATTGTGGCTGAAGATATAAAGGCAGTTCTGTCTTTGTCCATGGTAAATACACAGCAACTTTTAACTCATTACTAGAATAATCGTACTAAGATGCCTCCAAAGAGGGTGTGCCCCATACTGGCTTTAATTTGGTTTTAAACCTTGATTTATATCTTTCTCTTGTCTTGACTAAGTCAATCTCCAAGACACAAATACACTTACTTATTCGGCAATAGCAATTAAAATAAAGCAACTAGAGAAGTGAGTTTTTAAAAGGGGTGTGACAAAGGTGCTTTGCGCTGACTCAGTGGCAGTACTCTCTGCATTTCCTGATTCTCAGGGCAAGGAGCAGGCACAGCCAGTGGCAAATAAAAGAAGAACAAGCTATTTTCACACCTGTCACTGTGATCTCCCCAGAGACCCCCATCTCTCTCCCCTCCTGGTGGAGTCTATGCACTCTACTTGGCCCACATTCAAAATGGAAGTGAGACACCTCACCCATATCAGACGTGTTACCAAGAAGACAAAACCCAACCTTTATCATGAAAAGCTATTGAAATTTCTGGGTATTATAACATTTTCATTCTTTGAGAATTAATATGATACATTTTGATCATATGCGTGCCCTACTATTCTCCATAATGTATCTTAGATTCTCCTCTCCCTTCAACTTTGAGTTCCTTGTTTTGTTTGTTCTTAAGTAGCCCACCAAGTCCAGTTCATGCTGTCTCTGTACTCACTCTGGAGTATGATCGATTTTCCAAGGGCTATACCCTTAGAGAAAACTGAGTCTTCCTTTCCTGGCTCCTCAGATATGGGTAGAGGTTCATGGGTGCCTCTCCCCTCCATGCTAGGACTGGCTTCATCTTGTGCAGGTCTTGTGTAGGCAAGCACAACTGCTGTGAGTGTTGCAATTGTGTCACAACTAGAAGACACTATGTTGCTCCAGTCTTTCCTGACTTCTGGCTCTTACTATCTTTCCTCCCTTCTTCTAAGATGGTACCTGAGCCTTAGGATAGGAGATGATATAGATGTTCCATTTGTGGCTGGGCATGTACTGACATGTACTGAAAACAGTTCTGAGTTTCTGTGTTAATCACTGCATGAAGAAACTCCACTGATGATGTCTGAGAGTTTCTCTAATGTTTGAATATAGAAGTATAAATTTAGAGGCAGGTATGATACAATGTCTATTTAAGAGAATAATAGTAGTATTTTCATCCCTAGGGCTTGTGAACTCCCCAACTATGGGTCCTTAGCCAGATTAGGAATGCATTTACTCCTGTGGAGTAGGGTTTAAATCAAACTAGAAAACAATTGATCACCCACATAACATTTGTGCCACTATTGCATGCATGGGCATATCTTGCAAAACCATTCATTATTGCAGTTCATGGGATTCATAGCTAAGTAAAAGTGTTGATGACTCTTTCCCCCTAGCAATCTACGTAACATCTTCTGGTACTATAAAAGATATCTAGCGTGAAGGATGCTTCTTTGTCAATAACATCTTGATTTCTCCATGTTCTGTTACCAAAGTGTGTCTTCTGCGACAGAGTCTTACCATTAAGTGGTTTTATTGTTACTGTCAAACTAGATAACAGGCAAATCAAATGATTGATGTTGGGCTAACTATGCTGCTCAGAAGACCTTTTCCGTTCTTCTCCTCTCTTGCTCCTCCTTTCTCTTTCTCAGACTACTTCCATTTGTCTGCATGACTCCTGGGCATAGGAGGTAAAGTAGAAACTAGGAAGCAGATGTTGGGGATGTTGGGTCCTCTTTCTGGATAATATCTCCCTATTACCTACTCACTACAAACAGAATCCCAGAATCAGTGTCACATCCTGAACCTAGAGTTATGTCTTTAGGACTTCATCCCATCTCAATCTGCTCCCTGTACTCACAGCTAGCATGGAAAAGGCTGGAAAGGATGGCTCTGTCTTTCATTATCTGCTTTTGTTCTCATTAGTCTTCAGCCCATTTAAAGCATCCAGTGGAACAGAGAGTAAGTGTTTTGGCTACACCGAGGAGAAGCAGAGATTAAGAAGCAATTAGTGTTTTGGGAGAAGCTACTAGTGAAACATCTACCCTTACTGGTCTTCTGGTTTATGCACAAATACACAGAGCCATATTTGATCTCTGTCTTCATCAACAATGGAAACACTTCATAGGCTCACCTCCATGGAAGGCATTTTATCAGATTCCTAGCATATCTGATCTCATTGGCTTTTTATGACAATTGTGTATGGACCAAATAGCCTCTCATTTGACAGAAGTAAAGATAAGAGTTCAGAGAATTGAAGTAAAGAGTCTGAGGTCATGATAGGAGAAGGGAAACCCGGGTGTCCCTTTATATACACCCACTGTTCTTTTTTTGGTTTGCCTTGAAAACAAGCACCTTGCAAGGTGGCAAAGAACAGCTTGCAGTTTTTCATGTCCAGAGCAGGCTATGATTCAAGTTCTTTCCTCACCTTTGTTACTATGGACGAGAAATGAGCCCCTTACTCTTTCTGATCTTATACATAAGAAGTAGAAATGAGAATTAAAAAAAAAATCTTGATCAAATGTGCTTATAAGCGATAACCCTCAGAAGCATCCACATCGAGAAAGAGGCATTTTTTCCTACCGTGAAATGTACTCTGTAATGATTTCTCCCACCCACAACTACTTAATTATACAATTATTTAGTTAATAGGTAATATCATTAGCTCATATATTAGCTTAATATCAATAGAATATTTATCCATGTGCCTACTTTCTACTTCTCCTTACTCTTTGGTTCTCTACCTTCCTGCCTAGGCAGAAACAAACAGACAAACAAACAAAAAAAGACCTATTTTTAAAATGCTGTTCCTTCACTATGCATAGAGCCAGTCATGTCTTTGGAATTTTTGCCAAAGAAAGAAAGAAAGAAAGGAAGGAAAAAAGAAAGAAAGAAAGAGAGAGAGAGAGAGAGAGAGAGAGAGAGAGAAAGGAAGAAAGATCAAGTCACAGGCACACTGATTTACAAAAATTCAAATATCATAAAAAAGAGAAAAAGAGACCAAGAAGCTCATTCCCATCCCCAAGCCTGAGTCCAGTGTGGTAACTGCTTTTGTTTATTGGTGCTTTGAATTCTCTTCGTAGCTACTTAGATTGTGCTAGAAATATGCTTTGTCCTCTTTTTGGTCATTTACCAGCCTTGGGTGTTGTTTTCTGCTCTGTGCTAAGAGAGATAAAGGACTTTGTACCATTGCAACTACTACTTCTCACATTGACCTCCTTTTGACCATTGCTGGGAAGAGAACGGGGATGGGTGTCTGCCCTCCACACATGAATGGTTCTTGGCTCGCTCCTGTTCTTCAGTTGTTAGCACAGGTCTTGGCATCTCTTGAAACTTCTATCAGTCAAGAGTCTCATTGGGAAACAAGAATTTATGCCAGGTATTCAGTGGAGGGAATGTAATTAAGGGAGTTAATTATAAGGGCTTTGGAAATGCTGACAGAGCAAAGAGGACGATGAAGCAATACGAGTTAGATGCAGAGGAGAGGTAGGACACTGTGCAGTTCCAGCCATTCACAGCATTGACTCTAGGAGCTGCAGGCTGGCACTCCACAACAAGCCCATCCAGATGGAGCCAGTACCCCAGTGGGAGCTGAAATCCTGGTACGTGTAGCTAGTGTCGGAGGCATTGCTCTGAGGAGAAAAAGAACCAGATCCTGGCTTCTTCCTTCCTCCCATCTGCCAGCCTCTTGCCAGTGCTTTCTATTGGCTTCCAGAAGCCACTTTGGCAAGTAGTCTGGAAAATGTAAGTGGTCAGGGTCAATATTGAAAGACAGAACAGAGTGGGGGTTGTGAAGAGGAAGAGAATATAATACAAATCCTGGGATGAATGACAGTGTTTTGTGGGTGAGCCTTATTTCCCTTAAAGGGCATGGCATATTTCTAATCTTTTGTGACTCAAAATAGGACCTTCTTTTTTAACAGATCCATTGAAGATGTAATAAGTTAGGATAAGGCTGTATTAGAGAATAACTGGGATCTATAAAAAACAGATTTTTATCCCAATACAATCCCACATACTTGTCTGAAATCCTTCCAAGTGTCTGGCCCATCGCCCTAGCCCTGTCATGGACATGTTCTCTTTTATGTTATTTAAATGGCATTCCAAGGCAGAGCGAGTCAACAAAACCCATAATCTGCCATCCTTATGCTGCATCCTGCATCCATGCATCATGTTCAGCATCCCTGCCTCTTCCTGCCCAGCAATGACTGAGTACCACAAATATAAAACAAAGGATATAACCATATTTCCTTTGCTGAGGATGTAACTTTTAACTTCCTTTTCATCAATTGATCTAACTTGTCAAGTTAACTGAAACACTTAGGCTTAGCTGTAAAGACATCTATCTTGCCTACAATGATGCCTGGATTCTTTTTCTTAAGAGTTTATTCTTGGGTAGCTGCCTTTAACATCCTAGCTCTGGTGAAAGAGAGGCTGGAAGACTGGTGCAATTTTGAGAATAGCCTGGGCTACATAGCAAATTCCAGACTAGCCCTGGCTATAAAGCTAGATCCTGTCTCAGAAAAATAAATCATAAACAAAACTCAGCAGTTATGTCATGAATTAAGCATATTACATTGCCTCTGTGTATAGGAGCAATGCTTTTTAGAGTCCCTTATGTTGGATCTCCAGCTCCCTCAGAGATAATCAAGTTCTAAGTGTCTCTAGAACTTACTGCTTAAACAACAACAAGCAAACTTAGGGTAATAGCAGGAAAATCCAGTACAAATTGCCTGGGATGTGACCCACTAGCACTGAGAAAAATTAGTAATAAAATGACTGGTTATTTGGTTTTCAGACCACCCAGGTTTAAAGTAGCCATGGAACCACAAAACTTTGCTAAAAGCTATCTTCTTATCATGGGTGAAGGACCAGATATTTAGCTATTACTTGGATAATGTTGTGTGATCGGGAAAACAAAAGTAGCCTTCTGACCTATGATCTCCCATGCAAGTGATTAATCCCAAGGATTTGGAGAAGTCATTATTTTGAATGGGGTTCTTACATGGGCATTGGTGGTCAAGTACATGGTTTTGAAGACCTAAAAGCAAAAGAGGAGAAGAGTCATTGAGATGTATGCTTTTATCTGTTTTAAGTAGCTTTTTCTTCTCTGCTTCCATAGGCGTAAAATGATTTCCTTGGAAACACATTTTACCAACGTTCATTCTAACATCTTCCACTCATATCTGCTCCTTCAGAATTTCCTCAGCTAGGCCTTTTATACCGTGACTTGAGATGGCACAGTAGGTATCTACCTATTTCCTGGCTGGCTCGTGCAGCCTGTGCTGGTTTTGTGGGATAATCTTGCTCATTTCTAACATTTAAACTGGCAACATTTGCTTGATTTTATTTGAAGTTGTAATTTTTACAATACTTGCGTTGTAATTGCCTGGCTTCTGCTATGCCTGCACCTTAAAGCCCATAATACACTACAAATGAGAACTCTTAGCAAAACTGGCCTCAGGAAACCCTTAAACAGAGAACTGGTTCCATCTACTGAGACCACTTCCTGGCTCTCAGAGTGAACAGAAGCTCGGCTTCCTGTGTGTCCTTCTGCTTCCGCTTTCCGGTTCTAGCTGGAGTGTGGTGCACACTCTTAGCTCACTGGGGGAGCAATGTCTAATTGGTAGCAGGCTGCCAGGCTTTCCCCAAACCCAGTATAAATGCTATGACAGTGAACAGTGCTCTCCTCTGCCTTTATGATCAGTATTGTCTCTGTCGTTATTTTAATGTTTATATGATTATTTTGTGGCATGTACATACTAGGCCTATGGATACATTCCCCCAAATGATAGATTGCTGTCATTTCCTCTCATAATCCAATAATGTCATTCTCAACCTTGTGTATTGGTGCCTTCTTACAGGACCGAATCTCAAATACTGGATAACTATCAGAACTTACAGGTGCTTAAGTTTCCAAAGATATTGAAAGATATTAAAAGATATTAAAAGATATTAAAAAAATAGTGATTCTCTTCTATATGTAAGTGGACTTATCTTTCTGCTTTACCCATGGCTCTTTCCTAGTTTTTCCATTCTACTGAGTAACAAAAAATAAGTTATTAGGGTATTAGAGTTTCAACTTTCCTGACTGGGCAGACATAGGGTTCACTCTGGCATTTTCATAATGCTTGGTTCTTATTTGTTCTCATTCCTCATGCCTCTTCTCTGTGCCATCTCCTTTCGCTGGGCCTCCAGTGGCCCACTTCTGCTTTCTTGCCATGTACACACGATAAAGACTCCTATCAACCTCCTCTCCCTACACCCTCTTAAAACTTCTTCTCCTTTTATAGCCCCCTTTGTAGTTTCATGACCTACACACACACAGAAATAAATAAACAGATAAGCATACAAAGAACTGAAATCTAGATGGTAGAAGAAAAAAACAACAACAACAGCATTTGTCTTTCTGTGCTTGGATTATTTCATTTAATCTGTTTCCTGTGATTTCACTTTTATTCATGGCTGAATAAACTTCCTTGTGTGTGTGTGTGTGTGTGTGTGTGTGTGTGTGTGTGTGTATAGTTTGCTGATGGATAGCTAGCCCAGCTCTATATTTTAAAGGTATTATTAATAGTGCAGCAATAATTGTGAATGTGCAGGTATTTCTGTTAGGTAGATTCTAGGTATATCCTACCTCTGTAGGTAGGCTGTAGATATTTGGTTATATACTCAGGATGGCTGGACAATACAATTCAGTTTTTTGTCTTTTGAGGAACCTCTATACTGACTTCCATAGTGGATGTGCGCTGCAGTTTATATCCCTCCCAACAATATGGATAAAGGTTCCTCTTTGCCCACATCTTAGCCTCACATGTTATCATTTGTTACCTTGATTTTAGGTAGAGTTTGGGGCAAGGTAGAGTCTCAAAATAATTTTAATGTTATGTTTCCTGATGACTAATGATGTTGAATGCTTTTCCCAATATTTACTGTTCATATGTGTTTCTTTCTTTTATTTTTAAGAATTGTCTATTCAGTTCGTTAGCTTGTGGTTGATTAAAAGACTTTTTTTTTGTGAGGGACCATTTGATTTTTGTAATTTCTTACATACTCTAGATATCTACTCTCCTGACTGAAGTACAGTTAACAAAGATTTCTTCTATCCTGTAAACTGTCACTATTTTCTTTGCTTTTTAGTTTCATTTCTGGGGTTATTTCCTGTCCTACTGAAGTTCTCAGAAGGTAACAAGAACAGTTGTTTGTCTATTTATTTATACCAATTTCTATCATCAAATATACCTCTTTTACTTTCTGACTACTGGGGTCATCATCTTAATCCATTTAAGAAACTTAGTTTCTGAACTCCATGTAATAGTTTAGAAGCAGGTTCCTTTAGAATGACTGAATCACTTTAAAGAAACTGAGAGTGGCAAAGAAATATTTGCAAATAAAGAAATGAAAAGAAAGAAAGAAAATACAACTGTAGTCAGGAGTATTATAGAACGATATTAAGAGTTCTAGAGCTGTACTATTAAAGATGCCACATATTTGAGTCATAGAACATAGTGAAATTAAGCTGATATTGACCAAACTCTATCCCTCCTCCATATGCTTGAAGGCGCTATGTTCACTACTGGAGAAGAAAAATAAAAATCAATATTACCCTTCTGTGAACCCTAAGAGCTATAATAATGACCAACCTGGTAAGATATTCTCAGTGGCAGGAATGCCATGGGAACAACCAACCACTCTCTGAAACACTTGAAGCCAACTTTACAGCATAAAATCCATAAAACCTGTCACTGTCATAGGCCCTAGGAGAGAACCTACTATTACTATGCAAATGAGAGGATTAAACTGACTTCTAATGACTTAGCATTATATCCATGAATTAGTGTATCCCTCAACTCACATCCAGGGAGTGTGTGATTTATACAGAGACCACATCTGGTGAAGATGTGGAGAATAAGAGACTGGAATGCTCATTGTCTTAGTTAGGGTTTTACTGCTGTGAACAGACACCATGACCAAGGCAACTCTTATAAAGACAATATTTAACTGGGGCTGGCTTACAGGTTCAGAGGTTCAGTCCATTATTGGCAAGGCAGGAGTATGGCAGTGTCCAAGAAGGCCTGATGCAGGCAGAGCTGAGAATTCTATATCTTCATCTGAAGGCTGATAACAGAATATTGGCTCCCATATTGGCAGCTAGGAGGAGGGTTTTAAAGCCCACACTCACAGTGATACACCTACTCCAACAAGGCCACCTACTCCAACAAGGGCACACCTACTCTAACAGGACCATACCTTCTAATAGTGCATTCCCTGGGCTGAGCATAGACAATCCATCACACTCATTCCTCAGTGAGACATATCTCATACCTCCTTCTTTCTAGTGTGCAGGGATCATTGCAAAAGAGGCAGCAAAAAGATTTAAGAGCTAGAAGCAGTGAGTGACTACAAAGAAACACAAGTTTCTGGACACAGCAAGGTACAGATGAACTCGCAGTGCTTGTGACAGTGTGTACAAGAACTGTGGAACTCAAGTCAGAACAAATCCCAACATGTAGTGAGGAGGTGGACACAAAATCCCACCCATATGGTATAGGAGCTATTGGCAATGGCTAGCTGCTGGGAGAGGGAGATCCCATTTTCTTTAAGAGTGTGGCCACTGGTAGGCAAACCACACTCTGGTGAATGAATACTAACACGCCCTAGAGTATATGGGCAGCACAAATTGGTCTTGCTGAATTTTAGAAAATGAGGGGAAAAAGTTGGGTAAGTAGAAAGGTGCTGTGGATCTGGGAGGAGTTGAGGGTGGGCAGATGAATATGATCAAAAGCTTTATGAAATTCTAAAATAAAATTGCTTTAAAATTTTACAGTTGGGTAGTCTTGGTGACTACCACTTTCTAAGTGGGAGTTTTAGGTGAACAACTGGAGACTTAGGTCAGATTATGGGCCGAATATTTGTGTCTCTGCCAAATTCATGTGATGCTAGATGTGACTATATTTGGACAAAGAGCCACAAGGAATCAATTAAGTTAAATGGGGTGGGCATCTGGTTCAACAGGATTAATGTCCTTCTAAGAAGATAACCAGGGCCTCCACAAACACAGAGGCAAAGCTATATGAGCGTACAGCAAGCTCACTACAAGCTTTCAGAAGACGTTTCAGATTAAAATGAAAATTTCTAGCATCTTAACATCCAATTTTCCAAGCTTCAAGAAAATAAGTGGCTGTTGTTTAAGCCAACCAGCCTGTTGCATTTTATTAAGGCAGCTGGAGCAGACTTGTGCAAAGTCTGATTGAGTCCTGACATACAGTGAAGGTATTTTGATCTAAATTAAATTGTATATTTCGCTATTCCCTTCAAACTAAATTTGCTTTAGGTCAGTCTTGGGAGACTGGAGTGTCCAGGAGTAGGGAGCCATCTTTTCCTTTCAGAAGGCTACTGGGTTCCTCCTGCCCCAAGCATAAGAGAACATGAATCTAGAAGTCATGATGTCAAGTCAACCACATCCTCATGACAGTAATAAGGCATAGGAAAGCTGTAGATATGAAATCCTGTTCATACTATCTGAATGGAAATTTGCCTTACTTCATACATGGCTTTCTTACCTGCAGATTTCCTGTTCCAGAGCACTGAGAGGTGATGTACAAATATCAGGAATTCTATTATCTAGGAAAATGTAGCTCTGACTCCAGCCTTCCCTGGAAGCCAACCCCTTTATCTATAGCAAAACAGCCCAGGAAGCCAGGCTGCTATAGGTCAAACTTACAGGAAGCCAGCCTGCTATACATCAGACTCACAGGAAAGCCAGCCTGCTATACATCAGACTCACAGGAAAGCCAGCCTGCTATCTCTGGTAACAACCAGGGAGCTAAGCCACAACCCTGTGTCAGCTCCAAAAGGCCAAGACTTGATTAATAAGAAAAAACTTCCCTAATCTTTGTTTCTGCTTACAATTTAAAACCAATTAAAGAAAGCCAAATTTGTAGCCCTAGCCAATTACAGATGATGTGGCTGTCTAGTTCCTCCAGCTTCAGTGTCCCAAGTTCAACAGCCCCCAATCCATCCGACACATCAGAAACCTTCCCTTTTCCCCAGTAAAATTTGCCTATGTCTGTTACTGCCTTTGAGTCTGTCAAAACATAAATGATGGTGGTGGGTTCCCATGCCCTCAGCTCTGAACACATAGCTTTGCATTTCTTATTTTGGCTGGTTGCCATTTCTTTCCACACTGACTTCAGGGTTGATTTGGGAGGGCCTTTTTTACCCTTAACTGTGTTCTGAAATATTTTCTGTTATATTTATGATAAAGACAGTTCTCATGTCTGATGGGTTAAGGGTTTCTCATAGAGCATGGGGGATACCCATGCTAAACTTGAATGGAGGTAGAAATTAATCCTTGGCCTGAAGTACAGGAATACACAGGCCCCAGAAAGAGAAAGTACTCCCATAGACATATGATCTATGAGTACAACCCATGATCCCAGGTCCTTGGAGTGATGGCCCCATTAGTTTTCACCCTATGTCACTTTTGCAAAACTATTTGTAGTGACTTAGCCCTATGTACCACTGAGCATGGCAGCCTTGCCTCCCTGCTGTTCCCCTGGGGACTGGGCACACGGTCTAGGTGGTTGTTTTGCTCCAACTGTAGGAGAAGCATGAGGAACTTCAAAGGAAGCTCTTTGGGGGCTGATCTTGGCAGTCCTGCTGTTTTGAAAGACAACAAGGCAGTGGGAAAGAGGAGATTTCATTTCTTGGGAGCCTCTCTACTCAGTTCTGGAAACAAGAATATCAAGTGCACAGAGTAGAACCATTTGACCAGTTCTTTATCTGCCTGCTTGGGAACAAAGCTTTGTACAAAAACAAAAACATCAACCAAGAAACTTATGGCTTAGTATTCTTCCCTGGTTTGTTTTTCAATAAGAGATTTTTTTCCCTCTTAAAATACAATGTTGCTAATTGTTTAATGTTCATTTTGATGAATTTAGAAAGTGTGAGGTGTCTAGCACAACCCTGCACTTGTCTTTATTGACAAAGTAGTTCCGTGGGAAAGAAAGATTCCAAGCTGGCATTTCTTCTTCAGTGGCTTCTTTTCTTTCATAGTAGATAGCTTGCCAGGCTTTAACCCATATGGATAACAGTACTCAATAAGGCTCACAAAGAATTGTTTTGATTGGCCAGGCTTGCAGGGGGTTGGCCAGTGATGAAACAATCCAGAGTCACTGGGTTCAGGAAGAGTGGAGTAAACACAGACACAATCTAATGTTTTCTTGTCTGTAGATATGGATCAGGTAGTTGCATGGACTGGAGACTTTGGGTCCAGTTTGATCCAGCGTAGGCTGGAAATCACAGTCTCTTGTTTTGTGTGTCTCTGCCTCAGAAGCATTGTTTGAAATTGCCTAGTCATCTGTTGTAGACAGCTACCAGACCTTTTAGGGGAGGGGTGTTGGGAGAAGTCAGTAAATGTGACCCAATAAGAAAAATTGATGTCCACTGAGTGGTGTTTGCTAGTCAAGCATACACGAGGTACAGTGAGTTGTGTAAAGTGGGCCTTTGTTTCGAATAGAATCATAATTCACCTCTCAGCCCTGCCCCAGGTAGTTCCTCAGCCCATGCCAGATGCCACCCCTAGATTCTCAGTTTGGCCTGGTGATTGACATCTCTGGATGTCTACTGGTCTAATTAACCAGTCACCCTCTCTGAATTTTCCCTTTCATCGCTAATCTCTTTATTTTGCTCCTTCCACAATATCCTTAGAGTCTTTTTATATCTGACAAAGAACCTGCTTCCCTTGACCAAATCTTTGTCAACTTTCCCTTTTCTGACCAGTTCTCAAGCCTGGTCCTTAAGCTTCACTTTGGTCTGCTGTCTTAGTCAGGGATTCTATTCCTGCACAAACATCATGACCAAGAAGCAAGTTGGGGAGGAAAGGGTTTATTCAACTTATACTTCCACACTGCTGTTCATCACCAAATAAAGTCAGGACTGGAACTCAAGCAGGTCAGAAAGCAGGATCTGATGCAGAGGCCACGGAGGGATGTTCCTTACTGGCTTGCTTCCTCTGGCTTTCTCAGCTTGATCTCTTATAGAACCCAAGACTACCAGCCCAGGGATTGGCACCACCCACAAGGATCCCTCCCCCCTTGATCACTAATTGAGAAAATGCCTTAGAATTGAATCTCATGGAGGCATTTCCTCACCTGAAGCTCCTTTCTCTGTGATAACTTCAGCTTGTGTCAAGTGGACACAACAGCAGCCAGTGCATCTGCTAAGCCTACTTTTAGTAGAGACCTGTGCTTAGTCAGTTTACAGAGAACCCCTAAGCCTCACTGTTCTCTCGTCAAGCCTTGATGCCTAACAACTTTCTTTTTATTAATTTTCTATCCATTCATTTTTTCTGTCTGTTGGCTATAAATGGCCACTTCTCCCAGTGGTGTCTAGTGTTGAAATCAACTTCTCTCCCCTACTGCATAAGTCTTAAATAAACTCCTTGCCAATTGGTCACTTGTTGACATAATTTTTCATTAGTATTTCCCTGCCACATGAAATTCTTTTTTTTTTCCTTAAGCTCTCCATCCTCTTCTTGGGAGAAATACCCATGTTGGGTGCTGGAGACAGTTCTCGGGCATGTAAGAGACATAATTCCTTATATCTTACATGGTTCTCATGTATTCTCAATATCTATTAGCACTTAAATCTGCCTTAATTTTTACAGCTGGCAGCTGTATATATATACAGCTGATATATATATATATATATATATATATATATATATATATATATGATATTTTGCTCAAGTGTCTGTTAAGCTAGTTCCAGTTCCTCATGCCCTTCACGACATCTATTTATTGAAGAAACCAAGTCATTTGTGTTACAGAATTTACCACTTTCTAAATATGGCCATTCCCATTATGATGATATCACAACATAGCACTCGTTTTGAATATTTCCTGTAACCCATAGTTAGATATAGATGCTTGATTAAATTTAAGTGCAACCCTTTCAGTGGGAAAACTTGATGGGAGAAGCTTGTCCTTAACTACAATTCACATCCAGAAGTATATAGCCTCTCTCTTACTTATGAATTTCCAACTATTCAAAGATGGGAGAAAGCATGTTGATTTTAATGCAGGTTAATGTAACTTTCTGCATGTGACAGAAAGAATGGGAACTTTGGAGCCTGACAGGCTTGTAACAGATTGGTCTGTGGGACCATGTGGAGCCAGCATTGCTGTCATAATATTATTTTTGTTATTGTTATTCCTCCTCTTCTTCCTCCCTCCCCCTTTCTCCTCCTTCCTCCCCCTCTCCTTTCTCCTCCTCCCTCCCCCTTTCTTCTCCTCCCTGCTCTTCCTTCCTTCTCCCTCCCCCACTTCTTCTGCTAAGGTCTCATGCATCTTAGGATGGACTCAGATACACTTGTAACTGAGAATTACCATGAACTTTGGATCCTCCTAAGTGTTAGATCAATCTAACACTGAGTACCAGGATTACAGACAGTCACTGAGTTCCACTGCTATTAGGGATTGAACTGAGGGCTCTGTGCATGCTAGGCTTGCTATAATTATATTTGAGCTTTTCTTCTGGGGTGTAGTTAAATCACCTGTAAAGAATGACCTTTTTGGCAGTGTGTTCGGGACGCGTGTGGAGGTCGGTCGGTCGCTCGGAGGTGCTGGGAGCGTCGTGGCGGCGAGCAAATTCCTACCGAGTACCCACTGGTCTTCCTCGGCCCGCAGCCTCCCGCCCGGTCGCCCCGCGCCCCTTCCAGCGCCTTCCGCCTGCAGCCCGTCGAAGCTCTGGAGATGAATTTCGCCATCTCTTCAGAGATGACCCAGATTATGATGCATGATTATCACAGAAGAAATTCATGTCTATAGCTTTTAAGGACTTGATTACATCATTTTCAAGCCTGCTAGTTTTGGAACCACCATTAAAGCCTAAGACATCTCCGTCACTCAGCCACTTTCTTCCTGCTGTAACGAAGCACTTTGTTTCAGCACTCCCTTCTTTGTCTTTGCATCATTTGCGTTCTCAGTGACACATTTCTCTTCAGTAATTGTTGCCAAATTTATAAGGAAAAATGATTCCCAATGGATATTTGATGTTTGAAGATGAAAATTTTATTGAATCATCTGTTGCCAAATTAAATGCCTTGAGGAAAAGTGGGCAGTTCTGTGATGTTCGACTTCAGGTCTGTGGCCATGAGATGCTAGCACACAGGGCAGTCCTGGCTTGCTGTAGCCCCTATCTATTTGAAATCTTCAATAGTGACAGTGACCCTCATGGAGTCTCTCATGTGAAGTTGGATGATCTCAATCCAGAAGCTGTTGAAGTCTTGCTGAATTACGCATACACGGCTCAGTTGAAAGCTGATAAGGAGTTAGTAAAAGATGTTTATTCTGCAGCCAAGAAGCTGAAGATGGACCGAGTCAAGCAGGTCTGCGGAGATTATTTACTATCTAGAATGGATGTTACTAGCTGCATCTCTTACCGAAATTTTGCAAGTTGTATGGGAGACTCCCGCTTGTTGAATAAAGTTGACGCTTATATTCAGGAGCATTTGTTACAAATTTCAGAAGAAGAAGAATTTCTTAAGCTTCCGAGACTAAAGTTGGAGGTAATGCTTGAAGATAATGTGTGCTTGCCCAGCAATGGCAAGTTGTATACAAAGGTAATCAACTGGGTGCAGCGTAGCATCTGGGAGAATGGAGACAGCCTGGAGGAGCTCATGGAAGAGGTTCAAACCTTGTACTACTCAGCTGATCACAAGCTGCTTGATGGGAACCCACTAGATGGACAGGCTGAGGTGTTTGGCAGTGATGATGACCACATTCAGTTTGTGCAGAAAAAGCCACCCCGTGAGAATGGCCATAAGCAGATAAGTGGCAGTTCCACTGGATGTCTCTCTTCTCCAAATGCTTCAATGCAAAGCCCTAAGCATGAGTGGAAAATCGTTGCTTCAGAAAAGACTTCAAATAACACTTATTTGTGCCTGGCTGTGCTAGACGGTACATTCTGTGTCATTTTCCTTCATGGGCGGAACAGTCCACAGAGCTCACCAACATGTACTCCAAAACTGAGCAAGAGTTTAAGCTTTGAGATGCAACCAGATGAGCTCCTAGAAAAGCCCATGTCTCCTATGCAGTATGCACGGTCTGGACTAGGGACAGCAGAGATGAATGGCAAACTCATAGCTGCAGGTGGTTATAACAGAGAGGAATGTCTTCGAACAGTTGAATGCTATGATCCACATACAGATCACTGGTCCTTCCTTGCTCCCATGAGAACACCAAGAGCCCACTTTCAAATGGCTGTGCTGATGGGACAGCTCTATGTGGTGGTTGGATCAAATGGACACTCAGATGACCTGAGTTGTAGAGAAATGTATGATCCAAGCATTGATGACTGGACCCCTGTTCCAGAGTTGAGAACTAACCGTTGTAATGCAGGAGTGTGTGCTCTGAATGGGAAATTGTACATTGTTGGTGGCTCTGATCCATATGGTCAAAAAGGCCTGAAAAATTGTGATGTATTTGATCCTGTAACGAAGTCGTGGACAAGCTGTGCTCCTCTTAACATTCGCAATTTGTGAACTTGGTGGTTATTTGTATATAATTGGAGGTGCAGAATCTTGGAATTGTCTGAACACAGTAGAACGATATAACCCTGAAAATAACACTTGGACTTTAATTGCACCCATGAATGTGGCTAGGCGAGGAGCTGGAGTCGCTGTGCTTGATGGAAAACTGTTTTTAGGTGGTGGCTTTGATGGTTCTCACGCCATCAGTTGTGTGGAGATGTATGATCCAACTAGAAATGAATGGAAGATGATGGGAAATATGACTTCACCACGGAGCAATGCTGGGATCACAACTGTAGGGAATACCATTTACGCAGTGGGAGGATTCGATGGCAATGAGTTTCTGAATACTGTGGAAGTCTACAACCTTGAGTCAAATGAGTGGAGCCCTTACACAAAGATTTTCCAGTTTTAACAAATTTAAGAACCCCAAACTAACAGGCTTAGTGATGTAATTGTGTTTAGTAGAGGTACATTTGTGAATAAGGAGGGTGGGTGGGGTAGATGTTGCTAACTGCAACACAAAGCTTTTGCATATTGCATATTATTAAACATGCTGTACATACTTTTTGTGTTTGGAACGGAATGCAAAGATGAAGGTCTGTTTCTGTATTCTTAAAGACATCTTTGGTTATTTTACTTTTTGAAGGTTGATACTGTAAAAGAATAAACCACAAATTGACTGGGAACATCATTTCAAGACGTCCCTGCTCCTCCACATATGTTTTGCCAATTTGCACATTAAATGACTCTTTCCCTCAGTTCTGTCTTAAGAGGCAAGTGGGGTAGGGTTTACACGTAGGCAGTTGGGTTTTTTTAAGGGCCCCTTTTCAATAACTGGAACACTCTATAACAAGATACTTATTTAAATAGATAACAATGACTATTTTTGTTTTTATTAAAAGAAAGTTGACATGCCTACCAATATTTAGTCTTTTATGATTACATTTTTATAACTTTTTATATTCTCAGCAGAGTGCTTTGTCTGTTGAAGTAAAATGTGACAGATTCACATCAAAGCAGAGTGGCAGAGGAAAGGATGCAGAGTGGCTGTTTCTTTTAAATGCTCAGAACACAGACTTCAGCATTTGCCGCAGCTGTACCTTTTTTTCTTTCCTATTTGAGAGTGCAGATAGCTACAATAAACTTACCTCAACGACTTATCATTGTCATTATTAAGTTTGGGTCCAAACTACTCAATGAACTGAATGACTTCGTAAATTTGACAGAAATAAATAGTAATTGGTTTGTTTACATTCACCTTCGGAAACTAAGAAAACAATTAAACTGTATTGGGTTTGTGAATGCACCCCTTTTCAGAAGTGTTTTGTGCAGCCTTCTTACTCACCTGGATTAATACTGGTTGGGGTGACTCGGTGTCTGTGTAGTGCTACACCTAATTTATGGTGCCCAAATGAGGAAATCTAATGCTTGCTGAAGATACAAACACATTAAAGATACTTTGCAGTAAAAAAAAAAAAAAAAAAAGAATGACCTTTTTTATCTTACTTTAAGGCTTGTTAGATGGGCCAAGAAAACTGTGCAGGACTATTTGTGCCACTGTAGAAATGAGACCATTGGATTTTTCTACTCTATGGAGTATACAGATGGTGAATTTGTTTGGTGGCCCCTGTGATGCTTGGGGGTGGTTCTTTCTCAGTCACTGATAGTTTTGTCACACATAGATGAGTAGGTTCCTCCCCTGCATGCTCAAGGGCCTTTCTCAGATCTTAGGACTACTCTGTGAAGTTCTCTTTTCTCTTGGACTCTCTTGTGTATTCTATCTCCTTTTTTGCTCTAGACTCCCAGTTTCATCTTAATTTAAGTCTGTTGGGCTTCACCTAGATGGTGGCCTCTTTCTGTGTTGTCACTTGGAAAGAAAAGACTGACAATTCAGACAGTTATAGAACACAGACTCCATTCCTTCCCACCTATTTCTAAGCAAGCTTTCTGTTTTCATTACTCAATATCTAATGTCTTATAAACTATTGCTTCATGCATTTTGTCTAGAGTTTTAATTATTTTGTGCAGGAGAGAGCAGTATATTTCTCTATTTTGGGCAGAAATCAAAGCCCCTATGATTTTGGTAGTCTTATGGTACCTACTAATGGGAGTTCTTACTACCATTCCTTATTAGGTGGTTGATATCCTCTGTGAACATAGTATATTTTCTTTTGTTTAGCTTTGTTTAATTTTTCTTATGAAATACTCTTGGTTATTGATGTAGAGACCTTAGAGTAATTGTTTTCAAGTTATTCCTAAGTATTCAGTTTTTAAAAACTCATTTCTGGTAGCCCTTATTGTTTCTAGAAAGTCTATATTTCTCTTCTGGTATCAATCCCATTGGATTTGAAGAAATTCGTTGTAATTTTTTTCCTGTGTCTGCTTAACAGTCATGAATTAAGTGTGTTGTTCTGCAAATATTTGGATTTTTTAAAACTGTGATTTTTAAAAAATAATTTATCCTGTTTGTGCTCATTGTTAAGGTCCCTATAATGTGTGCTAGTTTTTGTTAACTTATTCTAAAAACTCATAAGTTTTTAGAGCTTACACGAAACCTGAATATATAAAACAAGAAGTATTCTGGATGAAACACCTGAGGGGAGGGGCAAGGGGAAAAGCATATTTAGTGGGGGAAGGTGAGGCGGGGAAAGAAGGTATCCCATGGACTTCCTTCCTAGGCTTTGTGTTGTCTTCTTGGAGATGCTGTAGAAAGATGCTGCTTAAAAGACTCTGGTCATTATCATTTTTAAACGTCATTTGAAGGATCTTACCTTCACCCCATGTTTGATTTTTTTCTCAGCATTTTTTGGTGTCTAATACTGTCTTCTTTTTTTATATTTTTATAAGATTAATTTTATATTCTTACTAATGCTAATTTTACCCTATGGAATCTTTGCCTCTCTCCTAATTTAAGTTATTTACCTTGAAGGCCCATGTTATCTGTAAGCATTTCAGAATCTTTGAGACGTTATGACCCTTAATTATAGGGGCTGTAGAGTTTACATAGGTACTGTGGTACATAGGGCCATAGTCCTATTTTGCTAACTGCTACTATTGTCTCTCTGGCTGGACATCTTTTCTTCTAAGGAAAGACTGTGTTGTAACTGTTGTTATGTCTTATTCGGGGCTAAAAGAGATAAGCATGCCACGGATATGTTCTTTTGTGACTACCCTGGAAGTATGCAACTCATTTATTTGACTGATGTGACTTTCCATTACCAAAAATTATCTTGTCTATTACTTAGCATCTTTATCTTGAGTCCATTTCAGGGGGTTGTTAGGCCCTTGGAACAGAGTGTCTGATTATTTTTCCCACAGCTATGCCACGGGATGCTGGTTCAATGTGTCTTTTTAGTATGAGTAATGTCTAAAAAGTCACTACCTTGCCTCAGTTTGGCAGGCTGGCTGTGATCCAGAACCATACTTCAATTGCATCAATGTGGCTATAGAGGCATCAATTGAGAGTGTGTCTTTTCCCAGAGCTATCAATGATACAACTGGCCTATTGGCAGGTGGCACCTGGAATATCTGGTCAGGTTCTCAACATGTAAGGATTGCTAGGATTTAGAAATGTATGTTGCCCCTGATTTGGCCTGGTTGCTTTTCCTAGAAACAGCTTTGTCCAAGTACCTTGGTCCTAAGATTTCTAGGCACTGTGACTTCTTCTTTTCTCTCAAGAGAAACTGAACAAGCTTTGCTTTTCTTCTAGGACACCCCCTTTCCCAAGCCTTTTGTGATAGCAATATTTACTCCCAGAGAGTCCTTATGAAGGTTTAAAGACTGCAGACTTGTTAGAATTTTATTTGTTTTCGGCAGTGTGCATAGGGCTTTTAATGTACACTATAAGTATTTTTCACGGAAATTTCATGCATATTCTTCAAGTTCTTCTGAGAGATCATTGAAGTAAGACAAAACAATGAAGGAAACACGCACGCGCGTGCACGCGCACGCGTGCGCAACCCCCCCCCCCAACTGGCTTGCTTTCTTTAGAAGATTCAGAGTTGGGGGAGTCTAGTCAAAGACAACAGAATAAGTCTTCACTATAGCCCCCAGGTCCAGTCTGTGACTGGACACACTTGGAGTAGACTTTCACAGTCTCTGACTTTGTAAGGGTATGAAGTCCAGATGGCAAAGACCCAAATGTACATACCTCTATCTCAGGAGTTCTTATTTTCGTTTCCAGGGTACACTATACATTTTTAAAACTACATTTTCTTCTTATCAGCTTGATATAGCTTCTTTAAAAATATGTTTACTGTATCTTTTAGGAGGACTCAACTCTTCACATTTATGTTGTTTTCATTAATTAAATCACGTCAGCTGCCATTCTGTTACCCTGTATGTGATGCTGATAAAAGTTGAAGTTGAAGACTTCCCAGGAATCAGGCACTAGACTAGGGCTGTTTCCAACAACTCAAAATGAACTGTGCTGGGGGCTTATGCACTTTAAATTCATTAGCCTGATGAATCCCTGCTCTCTGGTAATGACTACAGACAAAGGTAATAAAATTACTGTGTGGATTGCCCCAAAGTCTGCCATAGTGTAAAGTATTCTTGCCTAGCTTTGCAAAGGGGTTATTATTATAAAATTTTCCTAGAACTAGGAGGAAGCCAAGTGAGTACTTTATCATCTGGGTTCTGAAATGAAACCTCTTGGGAAGAAAAGGCTTGAACCTTGGCAGGCAGCTACACAGGCCCCCTATTCTGGCCCCTCGGTGAGGAAATTTACTACTCACAGATAAGATTTAACACAGTTGAACACTGTCAACATGCCCTGGTGTAAATGCAATGCCCTTCTCTAACTTTGCCTGGAAAAGCAGCTCTCAGGACACCAGCTTTCCTTTCCCAGTCACAGCGTCCAGAGCATCTTTCCTCATAATTGCCACTCAGACATTGGTCTTTTAAGACATCAGTCAATGCAGGGCAGGCTTTAGGAGTGTCATGTGAGGTATGATTTAATCACTATGGGTGGACATGTTTACAACTGTATGCTATTCTAAGCATAAAATTATATAAATACTATATGGAGATATATCTGTAGGAAGTAAGTATTTGTCACTTGAGGTTAGGTAGCTTACAATATAGGTTACATTATAAATATAACATAATATAATTAGGCTAGATTATAATAACAGTAGCTCCAGAACATCTGGATAGAAGGAAAGGGTTAAATATTACTGCATTAGTTTTTCACTTGGTTTTATTGTCTGTTCATATAATTATTTGTTTGACCACTCATTTGAGTCTTATGTACCCATCATCCTGGGTGAGGGAGGCATTCTGTGGAAAGGTTTTTGTAGCCATATGTTAGGCAGAAAACTATCACACATATGGGCTTATGTATTAGGCATTTTATACTGTTTTGATTGGCAAATGCATTAAAATATTTTATTGAGGTCTAATACATATACAGTATAATTCATTCATCTTAACTATGTAATCTGATGACTTAATAAAATTTAAAATCAGATAATGGTTGTAAATGAAGATTAATTCATCTTAAGTATATACTTGGGTAGCTCAATGCATGCCACCATGTAATCATTGCTAAAGTCAAAGTAAAAAGGAACAACATTATGGCTGTTTTTCAGAATCCTCTCCTTCTTTGTAGTTAACCTTTTTTTATCGGCAGTGCCACATCGATGTCATCATCATTCTACATTTTTCAAATCAGATTAAAAACATCTCTGCATTCTAGTTGGAGGTTTTTCAATAGCTCACATTTATTTTATTGTGTTCATTTTTTTCCTCTTGTAACTTTAAATAATACACAAAATACTAAAATCTTTATCTTCAAATTAATAAAAAAGGTTATTATTTCTTGTGTGTACTTAGGGGGATCCACATTCCACAGCAGCCATGTGGAAGTTATAGTGTAAGTTGTAGGAGTCAATCCTTTCTTTCTACCACTTAGCATTTGGGGATCTAACTCAGGTTCATCAGGCTTGGCAGCAAGCACCTTTACCTTCTGAGGCATCCCATGGGCTCCAAAATCTCCAGTCCTTTAACCTTACATCTCCAGACTTGTCTTTATAAATTCCATTGGCTGTGGTATTCCTCTATCTGCTAGTTCTTTCTTGTGGGCCATCTTCTTTCCATCCATTACAAGCTTGGTGATGCTTGATTGGATGCAGAGCACTGGGAACTTGCTGTTGCTGAGTGCTGGTTTTATTTCTTCTTCTTATGAATGTTGAGGTCTTTCCAGGCAAACAGTTAAGTTACTTTTGATTTCTTTTACCTTTTAAACACTTCCTTTGAGCTCGTTAGAGCAGCCCACAGCAGCCTTAACTCAGGGCTAACTGAGCTCTGACACCATTATTATTTCTTTTGCTTGGAAGGCTTATTTTCTAACACTATTGACAACTGGGGAACATTGTACCGATACAAATTTCTTTCTGGTGCCCTCTCTGCTTTTAACTGAAGAGCTTTCTCCCCCAGCCGCCACACCATACAATCTCAAGTAACCCAGGCTCGCCTCAAACTGACTCATACCTGATGGCAACCTTGGAGTCCTGATTTTCCACCTCTACCTTCTATGTACCAGGATTAGAGGCCTGCACCACATATCCATCGCCAGATGAAGGATTCCCTTTACCATTTCTCAGGGAGATCACTTCCCTTTTTTTTTTTTTTTAGATATTTTCTTAATTTACATTTCAACTGCACTTCCCATTTTTGAAAGACATTTCTCCTGGATATAGAACTCCAGAAGGGCAGATCTTTCTTTCAGTTCTTTAAAGCTCTGGGTCTATTTTCTCATGGCTTAGTTTGTTTCTCAGGTGAGCTCTGCCGCCATTTTGATCCCTCTATAGGGATATTTTTTTCTCCAGCTACTTTGAAGGTGTGCTCCTCACTGCTGGTTTGGAGCAGTTTGGTTATGACTATGTTGAGGTATTTTCCTGTTTCTTGTAGTCGGCATGACAAGCATATGAGATCTGTGGGTCACTCTTCATTAGAGTTGGAATATTTTTGTTCTTTTTTTTTTCTGTTAACCTTGGTTTTTTGGTTTCTACCCCCACCCTGTTTTCACTGTTGCTCTGTTCAATTTGTTTTCCCTGTATGCTTTGTCTGGGAAAAGATTCTAATGCTAATAACACTAGGTTCAAGGTTACTGAGTTCAGAAGTTTTCTTGACATTGTGTCTTGGTTAGCTTTACTTGTCAACCTGACACTACATTGAGGCGGAGGGGTGCATCAAATGACCCTTTCAAGGGGTTGCCTGAGAACATCACTGTTTGTAGATGATATGATAGTATATATTCGAGACCCCCAAAATTCCACCAAAGAACTCCTAAACCTGATAAACAGCTTCAGTGCAGTAGCTGGATATAAAATTAACTCAAACAAATCAATGACCTTTCTCTACACAAATGATAAAAGGGCTGAGAAAGAAATTAGGGAAACAACACCCTTCACAATAGTTACAAATACTATAAAGTACCTTGGTGTGACTCTAACTAAGGAAGTGAAAGATCTGTATGAGAAGAACTTCAAGTCTATGAAGAAAGAAATTGAAGAAGATCTCAGAAGATGGAAAGATCTTTCATGCTCATGGATTGGCAGGATTAATATAGTCAAAATGGCTATCCTGCCGAAAACAATCTACAGATTCAACGCAATCCCCATCAAAATCCCAACTCAGTTCTTCACTGAGATAGAAAGGGCAATTTGCAAATTAATCTGGAATAATAAAAAACCTAGGATAGCAAAAACTATTCTCAACAATAAAAGAACCTCTGGGGGAATCACCATGTCTGATATTAAGCTGTACTACAATTGTGATAAAAACTGCATGGTACTGGTATAGCAACAGACAGATAGATCAATGGAATAGAATTGAAGACCCAGAAATGAACCCACACACCTATGGTCACTTGATCTTTGACAAGGGAGCTAAAACTATCCAGTGGAAAAGGACAGCATTTTCAACAAATGGTGCTGGCACAACTGGCTGATATCATGTAAAAGAATGCGAATTGATCCATTCTTATCTCCTTGTACAAAGCTTAAATCTAGGTGGATCAAAGACCTCCACATAAAACCAGAGACATTGAAATTTATAGAGGAGAAAGTGGGGAAAACCCTCGAAGATATGGGCACAGGGGAAAAATTCCTAAACAGAACAGCAATGGCCTGTGCGGTAAGATCAAGAATTGACAAATGGGACCTTATAAAATTGCAAAGCTTCTGTAAGGCAAAAGACACAGTCAGCAAGACAAAAAGGCCACCAACAGATTGGGAAAGGAGTTTTACTAATCCTAAATCTGATAGGGGATTAATATCCAACATCTACAAAGAGCTAAAGAAGCTGGACTCCAGAAAAATGAATAACCTCATTAAAAATGGGGTACAGAGCTAAACAAAGAATTCTCAACTGAGGAATTCCAAATGGCTGAGAAACATCTGAAAAAATGTTCAACATCCTTAATCATCATGGAAATGCAAATCAAAACAACACTGATATTCCACCTCACACCAGTCAGAATGGCTAAGATCAAAAATTTAGGTGACAGCTGATGCTGGCGAGGATGTGGAGAAAGAGGAACACTCCTCCATTGCTGGTAGGATTGCAAGCTTGTACAACCACTCTGGAAGTCAGTCTGGCATTTTCTCAGAAAATTGGACATAGTACTACTGGAGGATCCAGCAATACCTCTCCTGGGCATATACCCAGAAGATGTTCCAACTGGTAAAAAGGACACATGCTCCACTATGTTCATAGCAGCCTTATTTATAATAGCCAGAAGCTGGAAAGAACCCAGATGTCTCTCAACAGAGGAATGGATATAGAAAATGTGGTACATTTACACAATGGAGTACTATTTTGCTATTAAAAAATAAATTTATGAAATTCTTGGGCAAATGGATGTATCTGGAGCATATAATCCTTAGTGAGGTAACCCAATCACAAAAGAAGTCATTGGATATGTGCTCACTGATAAATGGATATTAGCCCAGAAACTTAGAATACCCAAGATACAATTTGCAAAACACAAGAAAATCAAGAAGGAAGACCAACGCGTGGATACTTCATTCCTTTTTTGAATAGGAAACAAAATACCCATGAAAGGAGTTACAGAGACAAAGTTTAGAGCTAAGACGAAAGGATGACTTAGCTCCAAACTAAGTTATGTCCATCCAGAGACTACCCCACCGGGGGATCCATCCCATAATCAGTCACTAAACTCAGACACTATTGCATAGGACAAGTGTTTACTGAAGGGACCTTGATATAGCTGTCTCATA
This sequence comes from Mus minutoides, assembly GCA_902729485.2. Taxonomy (NCBI): domain Eukaryota; kingdom Metazoa; phylum Chordata; class Mammalia; order Rodentia; family Muridae; genus Mus; species Mus minutoides. The sequence goes on from LR749507.1 coordinate 2,461,210, forward strand.
CAGAAGTGGATGCTCACAGTCATCTATATGATGGAATACATGGCCCACAATGGAGAAGCTAGAGATAGAACCCCAGGAGCTGAAGGGGTCTGCAACCCTAGAAGAGGAACAACAATATGAACTAACCAGAACCCCCAGAACTCGTGTCTCTAGCTCCATATGTAGCAGAAGATGGCCAACTTTCAGGATAGCATTTAAAATGTAAATTAAGAAAATATAAAAAAAGGAAAATATCTAATAAAAACTTTAAAAAAAAAGAAAACAGTAGAAAAATTAGTTATGAAGTAGCAATGAACATTTTTTTTTGGTTGTGGGTCACCACACATGAAGAACTGTATTAAAGCATCACAGCTTTAGGAATGTTGAGAACCACTGGTCTAGAGCAATCTGAGAGGAAATTTTCCAATGAGGAACTAACCAGATTAGATTGGCCTATGGGCATATCTGTGGAGGACTGACTTGATTGTTCACTGATACAGAAGTATTCAGTCCACTATGGGCAGCTCCATTCCTAGGCAGGTGATCTTGAACTGTATAAGAAAGCCAGCTAAACACATGCTTTAGAGTGAGCAAGATTGCAGGCAAGTGTACTTCCATGGTCTCTGCTTCAAGTTCATGCTTTGAGTTCTGCTCTGCCCTAACTTCCCTCAGTGATGGTTTGTGACCTGGAAGTGTAAGCCAAATAAACTTCTTCTTGAAATTGCTTTTGGTCAGAGATTTGTATTACAGCAATAATATTAATAAAAAAAAGAAATGAGAACATTTGTATGTTTTTTAAAATCCTCTTTTGTCTATTTTGTTTTCACTTCAGATATAAGTTTTGGGATTTCCCCTTATCTTTTTTCATTACCTCTGTTCCTCACATGTTTTCCTATGTTTTGGGATTTCCCCTTATCGTTTTTCATTACCTCTGTTCCTCACATGTTTTCCTATGTTATGATCATAATCCGCAGGTGTTTTTAGTCAGTAGTTTTAAATTCCTTGACTGCTTAATCCATTTCTGTCATTCTTCTTATAGGCTAATTATTTTTACAGATTACAGATTATGCATTTTCCTTCTTGTTTGCATGTGTGATAATTTTTGATCAAATACTGGGCAGGTAAGGGTAGGACTATTTCATATTTCTTTAATGAGTCTATGCTTCTTGTAACTTTGTGTTTTGTTTTAAGCTGTTTGGGGACAGAGGGAACTAACCTTTATTCCGAAGCAGTCTTTTAAAGCATGACCCTGCATCTCTGGAGGAGGGGGCTCTCTCTGTTGTACCCCATGAGAACTGTAGCTATTTCCAAGTTGGTATGACCTCTGGGAATTGTCTGTGCACTGTTCTTTAGTGATGAAATTTTCTCTGGAAGCCTTTTCCCTTCGTTGGATTTCACTTTACATCCTGGGTTTCTGGAGAAAGTTCTAGAACACCTTTTTTGTAGGCCTTGATCTGCATGGCTCCTTTCCAGATACTCACACAAAAGTTGGCTTGGACTCCTAAAGATCTATCTTCTGACTCTTCAATTTAAAAAGACTTTTGGAAAAAGCCGGGCATAGTGGCGTATGCCTTTAATCCCAGCACTCAGGAAGCAGAGGCAGGCGGATTTCTGAGTTCGAAGCCAGCCTGGTCTACAAAGTGAGTTCCAGGACAGCCAGGGCTATACAGAGAAACCCTGTCTCGAAAAAAAAAAAAAAAAAGAAAGACTTTTGGGCTCTTAAAACTGAAGTCCAGAAAATCCCTGTAAGCAGAACACTTGACAAAGGCTGGGCCCTTTTCATTTTTGCCCTTTTCTCAGAAAGAATGATCTTGTACTGCCTGATGTACAAAGTCTGAAAATGATTATTTCTCATGTTTTGCTTAGTGTTCTAGCTACCTGTGACTGGGTGGGAGTTCTGGATGCTCCTCTTGTATAGCTGTTCTTCCAAAGTGAAACATTTCCTCCTGGAGAGAAGAAGGAGCCCCCAAGGCTCCGGAAACTAGTAACATTTGCAAGGCTCAGAAAGAGCACTGGATCCCAGGATTCACAAAGCTCTTCCACAGAATTATAAAAATAGTAAATAATCACTTGGGGTAGGGGATGGAGAGTCAAAGAGTGCCAGAGAGGCAGCTTTCAAGAATTACTACTCAAGTTGAGGTGGGCTTTTATATCATACAGCTGGCGTTGAGTCACCCATGATCCTATAACTGACTTTTATCTACAATACCTTTAAGTGACCCTCAGAAAAGCCACTGGTTCATTAAGCTAGACTTGGCTAGAATGTTTTTCTTTGGTCTATTCTCTGTGCACTGTCTACTATGAATAACATTTGTTCACACCTACCCAGAAAAAAGTCATATTTCAATATAGCTTTTGTTATTTAAAATAATTACATATTTTTCTACCATTTTTTCTGTGTGTGTGTGGTTTACCTGCATGTATGTCTGTGCTCCACATGTGTAAAATGCCTGTGAAGGCCAAAAGAGGGCCTTAGATCCCCTGGAACTAGAGCTGCCCATGTGGATGCTGGGATTTTACTGAGGGTTCACTGCAATAGCAACCAATGTTTTTAACCCATGAGCCATCTCTCTAGCTTCTTACATTATTTTGAGAGTAAATGTTATATCGCTTGGTTTTACTTTGTAATCAAAATCTTACTGTATTACGAATTTGATTTCCATAAACAATATTATAATTATGCTTAAGTTAATGATGTTTTTGCTTTAAAACACAGAGTCATTTAGGTAGTTGTTAACACCTCAAATGTACTAAAATCTGCAGTCTAATATATGTATATGACATATATATCACACATATATAATATAGTGGTATATATATCTATATATATATATATGTATATATATATATATATATATATATATATATATATATATATATATATATATATATATATATATATATATATATATACTCAATATGGACAAAGCATTTGGCCTGATATTCACCTAAGAAATCTAAAGTTTATAGAATAGAAAATGAGACCTATTTTACCATAAATAGAAAGAAGCGTGGTGGCACACGCCTTTAATCCCAGCACTCGGGAGGCAGAGGCAGGTGGATTTCTGAGTTCGAGGCCAGCCTGGTCTACAAAGTGAGTTCCAGGACAGCCAGGGCTATACAGAGAAACCCTGTCCCAAAAAACCAAAAAAAAAAAAAAAAAAAAAAGAAAAGAAAGAAGCTATACACATATTGGAAACTAAGAAAATTGACATTTCTGGTCTATATTTTTCTTGTTTGCTTCTGCATACACTGTTTGATTGTTTTAAATGACTTACTCATATAAATAGGCTCTATTAAAGGTTGAAGGTGGACTTTCTCAACCGTAAATAATTGCCCTCCTAGCCAGTACCTAAAAATAAACCATTATAGAGCTAAATAAATGAGGTGGTGAGACGAATAACAAGATATAGACTACAGTATTGAGATTATAGCCAGTGTTGCATGGGTTAGGAAGGGGCCTATCAGACTTCCTATCCAAGCCTCAGGGTTTCCAACTTAGAGGCCCTGGAATGGCCCCACTAAGAGGTTCTCCAAAATGACTATGACCTAGACTCTCCTTGCCATGAAACCTTAGGGCTAGAAGGGATCTTATAGTCAGCTATAGCATTTATTCACTTAAGAATTAATGATTTTGGTTTGGTGCCTAGGTGAGTGAGTGGCTTTCTGACTGGAGAGGAAGATGTATCTGGTCTTGGTGTGCTCAAAGCCAGGAAGCATTTTCCACAAAAGTCACTTACAAATGAGAGTAAGGAATGGCTATAGACACATAACACTGGTGTGGCTTTTACAAGCGGGTAACTTAGCTTTCAAAGCTGGATGAGAAACTTGGTCTTTTAGACAATAGGAATTTCCAATTTGGGGGTGGGGTGGGCAAGGATCCTTGTTATTCTTAAATTCCTTATAAGAGTTCCTATAGTTATGAGGTTTCAGAATGTACAGGGAAGCCAACATCAGGCAAACAGAACTCACCAAAGCTTGAAAGTATTCACTAATGATCTAACCACTTGGAAAACAAATCCTCAGGCAAGCAGCCCTCCCAGTTTTACACTGGGGTATTGCCCAGTTTTACACTGGGGTATTGCTCAGTTTCCCATGTCAAAGTCCTTTGTGGCTTGTCTCCTGTTGATGGTCAGATGTCACTGACACTCAACAATTAAGTACAAGATGGAAGAATTCATGAAGTTGAAGATGAAGAATCCTGCCCATGTTTCTGCCAAACAAGAGTCTGGCAGTGCTAACCTGGTGAACAATTGAAGGAAGAAATTTTAGTATATGTAAGGACAGGTGGGATATAGCCCTACACCATAAAAACATTTAATAGGAAGTACTGAGAAAACAAATATCATAGAATTATTTTTCTACTTTCTTTATGACCATAATGCAAAAGCCAAACACAGAAGTTAACTCACTATCGTACACTTTATTTGAAAAAGATGACATTTAATGCAAATTATCTGTTTGAACTTTACAAAGGTATCAGTTTGATTCATTCAGGGTTGTGTTAAGTACAATATAAATGTATCATTTATAATTTTTTGTCTTTATATAATAAGATAGTTCCTATAAAACTGTTTAATATTTAGTGTGAAGTTTTGCTAGTAAAGGATTGACTTATTTGCTTATACATATAAATTGTATGTGTTTACAGTATGCAACACAATGCTTTTGGTATCTACATGCATTGTAGAATGTCCAACTCAAACCACAAAAGGTGCCAAGGTGCATTATCTTACTGACTTATTTTTGGGTGGTGAGAACACTGAAAATGTATGCTCTGAGCAATATTCAAATATGCTATCTTAGCAACACTTGTCATCCCTGCCTCCTGGAAAAAAGCAGCTTAACAAAGGAAGATTCAATTGCAACTCCTGGGTGGGAGTGGGAGGCAGGTGGTCACATCGTATCCACAGTCAGGGAGCTAAGTCTCCCTACCTTTGTTAAACCTCTTTGGAAAGATCCTCACAGATATACCAAAGTGGGCATCCTAAGAGATGGTAAATCCAGGGAAGCTGACAATGTGTGCAATCCACTGTTGGTATACCTTGACTACTACTCAATTGCCATGCTATAGCTTCTTACTAAAGAAGTTCATTAGTTCAGCCCTTTAGTAAACTGGAGAAGATAGGACATGTCCTAAGATGATTATTAAAGAAAGAGGACTTTAAGATGACTATCTGCCTATAATAGACCAGGCACCTAAAGGGACCTCTAGTTCTGGCCCAACAACACTTTCAGACCATTTTCATGGGGAGAAAAGCACAGTACTGAAGATCCTCAAGATGGAAGGTTTCCCATGGTGGCCTTGGGATTTACGGCAACTGCTAATCTTTCTCCCTTCCTTGTGTGCTTCCTCCTGGCCCTGATTTCCTTTCCTTACATGGGGCTCCCTTCTTTCTGGTTTTGAGACACGTGGTTAGCAGTGACAATCATCTAGGTAGTGCTTGCTGTACTGGCCTTCCACTTCCCATCCCCATGCAACCATCTTGAGGTGCAAATGGAATCCCTAGGCTTTTGTTTTGCATCTCCAGGGATACACTGGAGCCAATGTTCTCCTCTTCTAAAATGATGCTTGTCTTTCTTTTTCTGTTTACTTTCTTCTGACTCTCATACTTAAGTAGTCTGGAGGCCTTCTCAGTCCTAAGGGTCAGTCTTGACCTGTACGCAGGTCAAGAATTGGAAAATCTAATGAGTTTGTTAAAGCAGCCCCAGTGTTCAGATTATAGCCCATCCAAAATGAAATTTAACTGCTACTGTGCAGCTTTAATTTTTCAAGCCCCACTTTTAGTGATGATTCTTAAACGTTTTAGCCTCCCTTTTAGCCAACTATCCATCAGAAGTAGTGGAAAAGAAAGGATACTTTGAGAAATGGACCTATTAAGAAAGGTTCTTTGGAGCAAGTCCCATCTGTGTTGTCAGGAAATTGGCAGTTCACTTCACAAGTCAGCAAGGACAGTTCCATCCACTCACACTCTACCCCATCTCTTCTTTCCTTTCTCTTTCTCTCTGTTCCCACATATTTCTGGCTGTCCTTTCTCTCTCTCTCCCTCTCTCTTTCTATCTCTGTCCTTCTCTGTTCCCCCTTTCTATGCTTCTAGGTCTTTCCAGGTCCTGCTCCCTTCCCCCACAATAAATCTTCTTTATACTAGGTCTGTCGAATGGCGTGAGGTGTTGCAGGCAGACACCTCAGCATGGCCCCACCAAGTATTCCCTTCCTCCCAACTCTGCCACATTATATTTCATAAGTTATGAATCATAATGTAAATACCTTTTGTTTTCTGATTGTCTTAGGCAGCCCCTGTGAAAAGTCCATTTGATGCCTCAAAGGGGTCTCGACCCACAGGTTGAGAACCACTGCCCTAGAGCAGTCTCTGCACAAAGAGCTATGCCTGGAGGGCCTGCAGCCTCTGCTGTACCCTGTCAGATGCACCTTTGTCCTATCTACCTCCATCCTGTATACACTGGTGCTGGATTTGAGCCACTAGCTCACCTTTTAACTTTAATGGTGGCATGTACCCTGGAACCTTTGGGCTTCCCTCATACTAAGAGATTTTAGTTAGTTATGTTAGATAACTTCTCAATAAAATGAGATCTAGAAAGGGGAAAGGCACTGGGGACATTAATACAAAGATGCCTTTTGCATCTCAGAAAAAAATCTGGCTACAAAACTATTTCTGTAAGAGAGAAAAACAAAACAAACCTCACAGTAAGATCTTGGATCAGGGTGGCTCCCCCTGGCTGAGAATGGAGAGCAGGCTGCTTGAGCAACTCCACTCTTAACTCCAGAACACTTCTGTGAAACTCACCCATCCTGGCTGAGAACGGTCACTATCTCTTCCTGAACTGTTAAATAATAAACATTGTGATTTTTTTTTTTTTTGAATCTTTGGATCCATCTAAGTTCCTGGTTCATAACAGGCGTTCAGGGAATATTTGTTGAGTTAAAAAATAAAAATAAATGTCCTGACCTGATTGGATGGAGGACTCTACCCAAGGCAAAAGAAAAAAAGGGGGGGGGGAGTTCGGGGTGGAGCGGGGAGTGGCAAGGTCTGGCATGCCACAGGTAAACATGAATGTTGAGAGTGGTGAATGTTGAGTTCGTAGATGAATTAAAGCATTTGATAACCTTGTAAATAAACTACTGTGTGTTTATATAAATGGCATACTTAGCTTGTAGCTCAAAGGAGCTAAAATAACTGTGTGAAAAGTGAAAGAGTCCATCGGCCAGATGCTTGTTTTGCCTACGTGAAAGTCAAACAACCAAGGAGACTGATTTTTTTCTTCTTCTCTGAATTGAAGCTTTGTCTCAGGATCCTGCACTGTGGTGCAAGCTCCCATCTCAGGGTACCATTAACAGTTTCCAGGTTCCAGCCAGCCTGCTGCAGGCTGCTGTGTGAGGCATGGCTGGAGAGTGGAGCTAAGCCTAGCTGCCAATGTGACCAATTGGAGTTGAGTCAACAGGGCTATTAGGTTAGTGTGTCTTCTTCCAGTAAACTTCTCTATGTTTTTGTTTGTTTTGAGACAGGAACAGGGTGTCAAGTAACCCTGGCTGCCCTCAAACATGTAACAGAGAATGACCTTGATCCTTCTGCTCTATCTCTCAGCACTGGGGTGATTGACATTGCACAACCACTCCTGGTTTTGATGTTACTGTCTCTTTAACTTAGAGACATTCTAGTTCATTAGTTATAGAAGAGATAGGCAGAGTTACATGTGTACATATGAACTATTTAAAGATGTCTCAAAGTGGGGTAGGGGAGGTGGCTCTTCAGTCTTCTTTCGGAAGTCATAGGTTCAATTTGCAGCACCCATATAACTTATAACCATCCACTTTCAGAGGATCCAGCACCCTCCTCTGGCCTCTGCAGGCACCAGCCACACACACATATTATACAGACATACATACATACAGGCAAGACATCTGTACTAATAAAAAAATAATATATTTTTTTTAATCCTGGAAGGTTAAATACTGCCTCCCCAAAGATGTCCAGGCAGTAACCACAGGCATCTGAATGCACTATGGCACATCGACGTGACGATCCTGGTGGTAGATTAAATTGAAGGATTGAGACAGGGGTGCTATGGACTAGTTCTGTAGTCTAGAAAGGGTTCAAGTAATGGTTGGCAGGGTCTGTTTTCTCTGTGGTTGACTTTGTTTCATGTGAGTTACTGTCCTTAAGTTTTGAAATCCTGCTTTGACAGGGCCTGTTTAGTTGAACTTAGGTGCTATAATTCATTGATGCACTTTACTGAGCACAAGAAAAACACACATCAGGGTGTGCTATAATGGAGAGCAAAGGGTGCTCTCAACTCTTCCCTTGGGCCCTGCTGAAAACACCTGTGTGGATAAACACACAAAGATGGAGCATTATAAACTTATCATTTCTTTCATAGAAAAAAATTTTCATAATTGAAAATAGCAACACTGACCCATAGACATCCAAAAGGCAGACTTCTGGAAAACTCTTTCAGAGTGGTCTCAAAGCCTTTCGTGTTGAAAACTCTTACGTGGGAACACGTATCAAAACCAATACAGCACGATGGCAGAATTTCCATTTCTTACCAGTGTGATAAGGAAGAAATCCACCCACCAGCTCGATAAAACACTGTTGAAGTGCCTAGAGAGAGCACCACACAGCAGCGCAGATTCCTCTCCACTGAATGGTGGAAGGCAAGGACACACAATTTCATGGGCTGCTGAGTTCAGAATAATGGCCTCAGTGAAAGACATGGTCTCCTAGAAGAAAGGCTCCCAAAGCTCGATTATCACAGCTAGGTGAGAGATGGAAACTGAGATACTGTGGCTTCTGACAGGCCCCAGGCTATTGTGTTGGCTCTCCTCCAGCTGTCTTCAGTTCAATGGACAAAGTCCAGTTCTCTTGCTTACCGTGAAACAATCTCTCACTTCACAGCTCAATTGGGACTCAGTTTACCTCTTCTCTTACACAGAGTCTCCCCTAAAAACTCTAGCAGTACTGGTTAGAATCAGAGTCCCTTCTAGCTGCAGGGATAGTACTCATGTGTTTACTATTACAAAATTGTGTTAGATGAACTGAACTTCTGGTACTTGCTTAATGGAAGGGGGCATGTCCCGACCACCTTGTGTTCTCTGTGCCACATAAATGCTTATGGAACTTTGACTGACTGAAGGAACCGTGAGCATTGTTTTGTTATTTTTAGAGCAAACTCTTTACCTTCTTTTCTCTTTGTCCTCCCCTCTCCCCCTCCTCTTCCTCTTCCTCCTTCCCCTTTTCTCTTTTTGTTTCTTTGATTACAGTATGTGTGATGGTGCAGTTTGGGGATACTATGGAACCTTTAGGGGGTAGAGCCGTGCGGAAGGCTTTTAGAGTTTGTAGCCCCACCGCACTTGTTCTCTCTGCGTCTGTGTGATCTCTCAGCTTTCTGCTCTGGCTGCCTGTGCCACGCCTCCCTGCCACCCCTCAGCCATCCCCACTGCCCCTATTATGAACACTGGAATAGAAGACAAAATCAACTTTCTTCCTTAGTTGTTTCACATTGAGGTATTCTATCACAGCATCAGAAGTAGTTGAGGCAGCATGTCCTCAAATGAGTACTGGAGGGGTCAGGGGCCTTAATGACACAGGAAGAGTGTTGCACTGGGACCCTTAGACACCCCTTCTCCTTCCTCCCCACCTCCTTAGCATCTTCACAAAGCCTGACAAATAAGGTCCCTGGCTCTAGTACTTGTTCTCAACCTGCTCTCTCTAGGCAAAACCCAGGGTTCTTTTGATTGTACTCTGGGAACACCAATGTCCCTGTGGTCGTGTTCTTAGAACTTGTAACAAATAACTAAAGCCAGGATGGCTAAAACGGCAGAAGTCTACTCTTCCAGGCCTGAAGTCAGGCAGGTGTCAGTGGGGCCATTCTTGCTCGGCGGCAGGAAGGAAATGGGTTCCCTGCTGTTCTTCTGCTATCTGCCTGCAATCCTGGTGTAGTGTGGTTTGTGCTACATCCCTCCAATCTCTCCCTTTGTCTTTATTCTCTCTGTGTGTCTGTGCCTCCCTCTTACAGACACTAGCAATATTCTCTCTGGTCTGACTCGTCCTAACTTATATTGTAATTATATCTGAAGACTTCATTTCTAAACAAGGTCACAAAATACTGTCTTAATCACAGTTCAATCCACATCAACCCTTTTTCCAGAGAAGCACTCTCAGCTTGCTTAGCCTAAGATACATTTGAGGTGTTACCTGGCCCCAGTGACTATTCAGTCAGCTGTGACTAAGGTGAACACAAAAAGGGAAATGTATCAATCACTTTTCCCTCCCATGGCAAAATGGCCAAGATAATTAATTTTCACTGACTGAAGGCTTGTTTTGGAAATTTCCATCTTTGATCAAGGCTGTGGTGCAGTATCACCTATAACAAGGAGTGAAATTGCTTACCTCATCCCTAACAAGGCAGCCGAGAGGGGTACGGGGGGGGGGGGGGAGGCAGGGTCCCACAATCCTATTTGTGGTTGTGCTGTCAAAGACCTAAGACCTTGCCAGAAGACCTCCACCTTACAAAGGCTCTACCACTGTCAAGTAGTCCAGTAGGCTAAAGGCCAAGTCTCAGCTGTTGGGAGATACTTGATCCATAGCAGGAAGCACATTGAAAACAAGTCACTAGCCTCTGGGGACAGAAGCCTAATAAACTTGGCTCTTATGGGGGCCACAGACTAGGATTCCGAAACTCAGGGGGACCTAAGCGGGGTGGCAAGTAGAAGCCAACGCTCTGCTCACTGAAGACAGACTTCAGCCTGACTCAGAGTGTAACTCTCTTTTTGAGAAAAAGTGACTTCCTGTCCCAACTCTCCAATCCCCAGTACACTCCCCGCCCCCTGCCCCCAATCACTGTCAGCTTGCCTCTAATAGAACTTTATATGCTGACATATTTTTGTGGAATTTCTTAGTTTGCGTGCTGATTTGGGCTGTGTGTCTGGCTCTCTTCAAAACTCAAATACCCTAGCGTGAAAGTAATGGGGCCTTTGGGAAGTGACTAGGGTTTGCATGTAGGGGGTATGGGTGTGGATGTGCACTTTACTGGGGGCTCTTTTACCTAAGCCACCTTCTCTGCTCAAAATGGGAGCATCTGAAGCTTACTTTCAGGATTGGGGATTCCCTAAGGCTGCCCTTCTCTTTCTAGGATGTAGCTCCCACCAGATCAGGGACCCGGTAGAACTCAAACCGGGCAGCCTCTGTAGCTGTAAAGGTCTCTGATGAGCAGCGAGCTGGTGGGCAGGGGATGCCGTGCCTCAGACAATGCAGGGAGGATGCCTTTGTGGAGGGAGAGGGCCCTAACATCAGTTTGCTCAGTCCTATGCTCACAGAAAGCCAGGAGAGCAGGCATTTGTGTGCTCTTGTTTGTTCATTTTTAAGCTGCTTCATGGTAAACAGAGGCTGCCCACACCGGGCTCATAGATCTTTGCTGAGCCTGTTCTAACTCAGAGATGTGGCGGCCCCTCCTCAGGCATAAAGGAGCCTCTCTGCTCAAGTAGCTGATGTTGTAAGTACCACCATGGGCTGCTTTTGAGTCTGGCAACAGATCAAAAATCTCTTTTCACCCTTACCTAGAGCAAGCATCTCTGGTATATTTTAAGTTGGCACAGTTAGCAGAACCCGACTGCACTTCTGGATCTGAAACAGCCAGAGGTGATTTGGCACCCCACTCACCTTCCCTGGGTCACAGCTGCTTCTGTAGCTCATGCTACACAGGAAAGCTTGTTTACAGTTAAATTGGACATGGAAATTCAAGCTACATCCCAGAGAGGTAATATGACACAGCTATACCAAAGAGTTGTATACATGTTTAAGTTGTTCACGGGGGAAGAATTTTTAATCTGCTCATTTTAAAGAAAGCTCTTTGCATCACAGGACAAGTTCTACATATTCCAGGCCTCCCACCAAAAGGAATCTCCAGAAGGAACCAGAATCAATAGTTTTAGATTACTAGAACCAAATAAAGCATAAGACACTTACCTTTTAAATCACATTTGTTTATTATTGGTTGGCTGAAGGAGTTACATGGTGGGGGTTTGCACGTGCATGCCACAGCATATGCATGTGGAGCTCAGAGGACAGTCTGAAGGTGTCAGTTCTCTTCCTACCCTGTGATAGAAGGTCCTGTGGATCAAACTCAGGTCACCAAGTTTGGTGTCAAATGCCCTCACCCACTAAGTCATCTCACTGTCCCAAGTTCTGAATATTTAATGAAAGTAAGCAATAATCGTTAGAAAGGCAAGAGCAAGTTTTCATGGCCATTACTTCACCATCCAGGTGGCTCTCTTCAGCCTTCTGAGGAACAGAAAATAGAAGCAATAGTATGTACCCTCTTGGAATTCACCATATAGTTGGGAGGTAAGCTATAACTCAGGCGAAATTATAGCAGTTCCCCATTTTATAGGGGCAGGGTAGGTTCTAAGACCTCAGTGAAGCTGTATGAGACAGTACCAAGTCCTCTGTATCAGTCAGACCTTTTGATCTTGTAACAAACACCTAAGAGAGACAATCAAAGAGAAGGAACTATGTGTTTTTGCTCACAGTTTCAGAGGTGTCAGGACTGTTTCTGACTCTGTTTCTGGTTAATGGCAGTGCAGAACCCCATGACAGCATGTAACAGAGCAAGCTGCTTACATCGCTGCGGCCAGGAAGCAGAGGAGACAGAAACACTCTCCCAGCCGCCTGCTTTTTTCAAATAGCCCTGTGGCTCACATTTCCCCCACCTCAATATGCTATCAGATTATGCACCCAACTGTGGTTTTATCTGCTGATCGAGATAGAACTCTCACAGTCCAGTTGCATTTCAACATTTGGGCAACAAGCCTTCAACACACGAGTCTTTTGAATATTCCATATCCAAACCATAATATCCCTGTAGACTGTAGGGTGTTTTCTATACAAATAGACCAATAGTGCCAATTTGAATTTGTAAGTAAGGCACAGTAAAATGGTGACTAATAATAGATATAATATCAGCTGTAACAAAAGTTATATGAATGAGGCCTCTCACAATATCTTTTGGGGCACTCATTCACCTTGTAATGATGTGAGATGCTTTGATGCCTATAGGATGAGTTAAAGAAGCAAATGATCTCGGCTTCATGATGAACAGGGAGACACGTAAGGGTCACTTGAACATACTGCCATACTGCATTCATTAATCTAATAACCAACATAGATATCAAGTGATGTAAGCTTGCAGGTTATGAACCAAGACCAAGTTTATACACATGGCAAAGGGATGGCTTGTGTGCTGGGCAGGACTAAATGGACTATGAAATGCCATTATGTTCCTTTAAATGGTGTACCACTTTAAGCTTATTAGTTATTTCTGGATTTTCCCGTTTTGTGTTTTCAATCTATAACTGACCATGGATAATTGAAATGGTAGAAAATAAAGTTGAGAAGGGAGGGGAACTATAACACATGGTTTTCACAGTATCTCTTAGTTTATTAATTGATTTCTGAGACAGAGCCTCATTGTCTTGAACTTGCCAGGCCATGAACTCCTGAGCCCCTTGCTTCTACCTCCTCACAGCTGGGGCCACCGGAGTGTACTGTTGTGCCCAGCTTTTAATTGACATTTTAAGGAGATTTATTTTATAGTAATCTTCCTCAAGAGTAAATAGTCTGCCTTGAAAAGGGACGGCTGTTGCTTGAATCCATGATGGTCAGAGAAGTAGGAAATAATGGAGGAAGTGAGTAGGAAGTTGGGGGGGGGGTGGAGGGAAGGGGGCTATTTCCAGATAAAGAGGAGAGAGAGAGAAAATTGATGAATTTGGGATATGTCAGTTGTGGATGTAATATAAAACTTAGTCACTCATTTATTTTTACAAATATTCTGCAAGAAATGGAACAAAAGTCTGCTCTTTGCAGCCTGAGCTTTGTAATAGCTACTAAAGCCTGGGCTGTTCACAGCAGGATTTCAGCACATGCTTTATTTAAAAACTTCAAATATAATATTGCACACAGCTATAATAATATGAAAAACTATTTAAAAGGCAAAATTTTAAAGACCAATTTTTATGTAATTTCTCTGATAGGATATATATATATATATATATATATATATATTTCACAGAAGGAAATATTTCTGTTTGCTCAAAGTAGTTTGAGCATCTCACAGAAAAGGAGTTCTTAATAAGAGAACAATCACATACACTTTTCTTTCTGAACACTTTAATTCACTAGTGGGAAAGCTGGTATTGGAGAGAGCTTTGCCAAGTCTCCTCAGTCCTAAAAGCAGAGCTACAGAGTGCTAAAAGCAAGCCTTCAGTTAACAAAGCTGGCAGTTCTGGATCGAAGGCCTTACACTGACTTATGAGGAGGCCAGCAGGGATGAAGTAGAGATGGATACTCTCTCCAGCTTCTAGCAGGCAGATCGAGCACAGGCCCCCGAGTCCTGGAAGCTTGCTTGGCAATTGCTCTCCTTCTTGGTCATCTTACAAATGGTTCACACACTGCTCTCTAGTCACACAAAGTGAGGGCTATAAACAGCACTTGGAACTGCCCTCTTGATGTCCCCAGAAACTTCTGCCCATGGTATTATTGCACAGAGATGACTCAATGGGGTCCAGCTCTACCCAAAAGGCATTTAGGCAATTTTTTTTTCCCCAAAGCTCAGGCTGACCAGCTTCAGTGCTCTGCCCTGACCCTGGCATTTTTAGTAGGGCACAAGATCACTGAGTTACAGAGTTCCCTGAAATGTAAGCCCAAACCCAGAAGTTCATTTTTCATAGCTGAATACACCCATTGTGCAGCTGTGTGTGTCTCTGCTGCTGTAGGGGATGCTGTAAAAGGCCTGTTTGTATATGCTAATCAGAAGGATGAAGTATGGCAGAATTGCTAGTTCTGGAAAGTAAAGACTAAGAAGCTAAGTTATCCAGGCTCAGCCCAAGGAGCCTGGAGACCTGACAGGCTGACAGGCATCAGAGAAGATGGGAAGAGGTGAACAGAAGTAGTGAGAGACAAGCCACAGAGAAAGGGGGACTAAGGGTACAGGAGCATCAATGCTCAGAGGCCCCCAGTAGAGATGGGGTGACAGGGAAGAGAGATGACTCTCTCTATGATGGTTTTCCCATGTACCGTCTGGACTCCTCCCTGCTCCCTTCCCTCTTCCACTACCATGCTTCCTGTAGTAATTGTATCTTTCATTTGCTATGTTCTGATACTTTGACCTCTGGGGCCTTGCTGATGCTGGAGGGTCTGCCTATCCCAGGGCTAGTTAATTCCTAAAGATAGCAAAGTCCACCCCCAGGAGCCCAGTTTTCCACTCCAAAGCAAATAACCCAGAGCCCACATTCCAGCAACCTCTTTTGTCAGGCTGTCAACTTGGGGGTCATTGTCCAACTTCCCTGATCACCCAGGACAAAGGGCACAGGAAACTGGGGAGAGACACCACATTGACTCAGACTATCAAATACCTGCCTTGTCAGCTTCTTGCTGCAGAAAGCACCATACTGGCTTCTGTTTCCATCCCCTTTCTCTTCTACTACCTTTTGACTGACCCTGGGGGTTGGGGGTGGAAATTCCCTCAGCATCTTCTCAGGGCATAGGATGTTCCATCTCCTAGGAACCTGACCTCTTCAGAACATGTTTTCAGATCTCTTGACTTGTTGGCTATACCATAATGGATAGCTTCTCCTTGTGCCTTCCACTAGTATCTTACTTCAACCCATAAATCAGTTAGATGAAACTAGACAGAAGATAAAGATGGAGATGATGGGCAGCAAAGGTACCTGGTGTAGAATCTGTCACTAGCAAAGTCTTAACTTCTGAGCCAGGACTACAGTCAGAGCTGACATTCAGTCAAGGTCGGTCCATTTTGTATTGCTGTGACAAAATACTTGAGACTGTTTGCTTTGTTAAGAAAAGGGCTTGATTCAGTTTTCGGTTTTAGAGACTGAAGGTTGGAGATTGGGTAGATCTATGGTTTCAGCCTCTGGTGAGCGCCTGACAGCACCATCTCAACATGGCAGATGGCTCATAAAGTGGGAACACTTGGGAGTGGCAAGTGATACCACAGACAGGAGTGATCAAGCACTGATACCAGGCTTTGTACCAACCTGCTCACAGAACAGCCTGCTCACAGAACAACCAGTCCAGTCCTGGGAGACTAACCTATGGGGTGCTTTCAGGGTAGCCTATGTGACCTAGTCTCTTTCCCTCAGCCCCAACAGGATCCACCCCTTGAAGGTCTCATTACCTCTTGGTACTGTTCAGGCTTCCTGGGGACTAGCAATATATCTAGATCACTGCACTCCAGACAGCAACAGGGACATCTGTCCATTGGGAATTTGATGGAATCAGTCTCCTCCAGTGAGTGTCTCCCTGACATGGCAAGCATTCTCTTTTTTCTGCAAGACACCTAGCCCAGGGCAGGCTTTCAAGCCACTGCTTCGGGACTGTGCCTGCTGTCTACAATGACTACTTAGTGCCTGTTCTGTTCTTGTGAGGTGTCCACAATGTAACCATCCCAAGGCAAAATGACAGGTGGTGCTGCACTGGGCTCTCAGCCCATCACAGGGCACGAGGGCCAGGAAAATCAGGGTGTAGGCACCAGGCCTTCTGATAGCCTACTGAGGGATAAAGTGGGGGAGGGGAAGATGGACAGAGGGAAAAAGGGAGAGAGGGAGAAGGGGAATGTCATTTATCCTGTCTCTTCTCTCCTCTCCTCTCCTCTCCTCTCCTCTCCTCTCCTCTCCTCTCCTCTCCTCTCCCCTTCCCTCCCCTCCTCCCCTCCCCTCCCCTTTTTTCCTTCTCCCCCTTGCCTCTCTTCTCCCCCTCTTTTCTCTGCCTCTCCTCCCCTCTCCTCTCTCCCTGCCTCCTTCCTTGTGACTGACACCCTAAGAAGGAGGGCAACATTTAACAAAACCGAGAATGTCCAAGTTTATAAAAACTATTATTCCAAAATGCATCTGAGAGATAAAAAATGCTTTTTTTGGTGGCTTAAGTCAAACTGCCTGTGGACTCTGAGCCGTGACTGCTTGCAGCAACAGGGAGCTCTCCTTGAAGACATTCAACCACAGATTCCCTCTGTCCTTGAACCACCCAACCCCTCACACCTACTGTCAGGCTGCAGACCATTGGCTTTGGTTTGATCCTTTTGGAAGCATGGTTGCAGTTTCCCATGAGCTTAAGCACGGAGCTGGGAGGCATCTTCACCACCACCTCTGAGCTGTTGCAGGGCAGCATAATCAGGCTACACTGGAGTTGTCACCAAGCTTCAGCCATTTTGCCTTGGGCCCTTGAGAGACAACTTCGGAGCTCTGGCAGGCTCGGCTAAGGAATTTTTTTATGAGCCATGTTTATCACACTGTGTTCAGAGAGGAATACCCAATGTAAGATCTTTCCTATGTAACAATTGCACAGCTGAGCAGGTCATTCTTCATGCATAAACTTAGCTTTCTCAAATGCCCTGCAGAAGACCCCATGTTACAAGGATCTAGAGTGAGATTGTGAGGTATGGATTTTCTTACCTCGTGATGAACCATAAGGAGACTCTTTCTGGTGATGGTCTACCTTTAGCACTGTTGTGTGGAATAGAGGAGTCACGAACATGTCAGCAAGCAGATCCAAGAAAGCAGAAGTTCTTTTCAGTTATTTTAACTGTCTTCAAAAAAAGGCCAGGGACTAGAAAGATAGCTCCGCAGTTAAGCCTACTAGCTGCTCTTCCAAATGACCCCTGGTTCACTTCCCAGCACCCATGTGGTAGCTTAGAACCATCTGTAACTCCAGTCCCAGGGGATCATCTGTAACTCCAGTCCCAGGGGGATCATCTGTAACTGCAGTCCCAGGGGATCTGATGCCCTCTTCTGGCCTTAATAGAAATAAATAAAATATCAAAAAAATTGTTTTTTTGTTTGTTTGTTTTGTTAAAGCAGTGGTTCTCAACCTTTCTAATGCTGTGACCTTTTAATACAGTTCCTTATGTTGTGGTGACCCCACCACCACCATAAAATTATTTTATTGCTTCTTCATAACTGTAATATTGCTACTATTGTGAATCATAATGTAGATATCTGATACTTCCAAATGTCTTAGCTGACCCCTGTGAAAGGGATGGTCAGTCTTCCCCTGGAAGGGGTCACGACCCATAGGTTGAGAACTGTGGTGTTAATGGGAAGGCTGATTACCCTTTTATCCCCAATTACTTGAAAAGTTAAGAGTGAGAAATGTGAGCTTCTTCCTGTGTGACAATTACCCTGCTTACCCCTGAGAACCAGGAAGGAGGCTGAGCATGATCCCAGAGGCAGCATGAGCACTGGAGTACATGCCAGGCATGCATGGCAGCTTGGCAGTAATTCTAGTGCTGGGAAGGCCGACACAGAGGATTGCCAGAGCAAACTGGCTAACCCGAGGGGCCCTAGCATTGAGCTCCAGGTTCATTTGAGAGACCCTGCACCATGAATAAGAGTGATGGAGGAAGACTCCAGCCTTCAGCCTCCAACCACACACATGTGGATGTGCACTCTTGCACACACATGTACATACCACATACATGAGAACATGCAAATACACATGCAACATACACATGTACACGCGCATGCACACATATGCATACCGCCCCCATCCCAAACCAAAAGAACCAGGAACGAACACACTTAGAAAATTCACAATTTTTCCAAACGTTCATTTCTCAAGATGGGGGTAGATGTTAGTCATTAAAATAATTTCATCAGAGTTCCAAAGACAGGGACAGAAGAGCTATGGATTTGAGGCCATCCTGAGCTGCATATAAATGTTTTCTGTGATTAAATGCATTAAAATGTTTTCGTGATCAAATAAAATTAGAATACAGACTTGGATGGTTAACTGGATATTTGCTGTGGGGTTATTGGTTGTTTGGTTTTTTTTTTTTTTTTCCAACAGTGAACTGTAATGTCAAATATCCAGTTCTCTGGGGGTGGGGTGGGGGGGACCACCTCTACTTTGCAGTGTCAGCTGATTTCTGTGAATAAACACCCCCAGTGTGGATCGTTCTAGCCACCGGAATGCAGTGTGCTGTCACCTAGCACATCCACGTAGGGATCACAAATGCCGTAAGTGGAAACACAAGAGCATACTCATAATAGCTGCCTCTTTCTGTAACAAAATGCCTCACATGGTCAAACTCAAGCATAGGAAAGTCCATTGTGAATCACAGTTCTGGAGGTTTTAGTTCATAGTTGAGGAGTTTCATTGCTTTGGGGGGCTCTTGGGGGAGAAAGTTTGTTTACCTTGTGGCTAGGAATAAGAAGGGGAAGAAGAGTTGAAGGAAGAAGAGGACCTGGAGGGGTTGGAGGAAGAAGAGAAAGAAAGTAGGCCCTCCATCCTCTTTGAGGCCATGTCTTCAATGACCTAAAACCTCTTACTAGGCTCCACTTCTTAAGGGCTCTGTGTCACTCCCACGTCCCACTGCGCTGGAGACTAGGCCTTCCCATACAGGCCAGGCCTGTCTAACCGTTTGACACTGTCAGCCTCAAAGTTCACACTAGAGAACCAAGAAATCAAGTTACCAAAAGCAACTGTAATGAAATGCCCATCGAGTTTTAAGTCAGTTGCTGGCTTTATGCTAGGTGACATTCACAACTGTCTTCAGCTTTATGTAGAGGCCTTTTGGGGACCCATCGGATCTGAGCTACTACAGCACAAAAGAGCAAACTTTAGTAATTAGCTCTTTTCAATAATTATTACCTTTGTTTTTAACAGAATTTTAAAATTCAAGTTTATGTAATTTAATATTTAATAATGAGCGTGTGTAACCATTGGCTCACCAAATTCTTCAAAATTTTAACAACTGACTTTTGCAAGCTGGAACAAGCCTCTCCAGCACACCAACTGCTTACAATCCCCAAGAGCTGAGTGGGTGGGGGGATGTTAACCAAGGAGCTGAGTGGGGGGGATGTTAACCAAGGAGCTGAGTGCGTGGGAGTATATTAAGTGGTGCTCTACAAAATTACTTGAGCCAGGACCTTTCTTCAGGTAGTATTTTATAGGATTTGTACTCTACAGAGAACACTTCAGAAACTGCTGATCTGCCCAAGTCGGCCATTCGTTCTCTCTTGTTTTCCTTGTTCTCAAAGCTCCTGTGTCTTCTCCGACTGCTCACTGGGAGCTCAGCATACCACACTTGTACTAACTTCAACTCCATAAAGATTTATTTGGCTCCTGTTAGGTACAAAATGTTACACTAGTACTACAGAGAATTCAAGACCACTAAGACTTACCTCCCACCCTTGAGGGAGAAATGCACAAAGAAATACAGTGGAGAGGACCATATTGCTAGAACATAGGAGAGGTGTAAGTAATAACTTTCCAAGTTCAAAAGAAACCAAAAAACTCATGTCCTGTTGCAGAGGGTTATGATGGGAGATTCTTAAATCTGAAGGGGGGCTGTTGAATAAATTATTTAAATCACAGTCCAAGGTTTCTACCCCGCCTTTGGTTACTGAGTTCCTGGATAAAAAACACACTCACAGTCTTTATATTTAAAATAAGCCTTAAAAAACACAATAACTGGGCAGCTACCTACCCTCCATGCTGTTAGAATCTATTTTCCCATTGAAAACTGTGAGTTATTACTTCCTGTGTTTCATCTGGGGTGCTCTTAGCTCCAATTGGGCAGCACTCAGGACCATGCTCTCTTGACTTTTAACCCTTCTCCCTCCTGCACACTTCTCCTCATGGTCCTCTTCTCCCTTCAAGTCCATAAAAACTAAACCCCACCTATGTCTCTTTTGCCCAGTTGTTGGCTGTTGGCATCTTTATTTACCAATTAGAATTAACTCGGGGGTAGGGTCTCAGGGACTACCTGCTGACTCCAGGTCTTGGGGGCCTGCACTTGGCATTGCAATAGACAGTAAAACACAAAACCTCAACAGGGGCTTGGAAGTCAGCTGAGCCTCCTGTATTAAACTAGAGGAGGAAAAGAAAAGAATGGCCAATGTGTGTACCTATTATTCAAGGATGTCTCTACCCATGCATCCCTTTCTTCATCCAGCAGACACATAAGGAGGCTCCAAAGGCCCATCTTTTTAAAAACTTGGATGATGTTATCATTAACCAGACAGAGCACTTGTTCAGATGTGAGTTAGTGATTTGGATTTACTCATCTCTGAATCTTCTGCTCATATCATTTGTTGACTTTTCTGTAGGATTTTGTTTTCACTTCTTTACTGGTTTGAAGAGGGTTTGGAGTAGTCTATCTTATATATTGCAGCTAGCTGAAGCACGTCCTCCTATTCTAGCACACCTCTCTTTAGTTTGTCCTTGTCAACTTCCAGAGGCAGTACAGTTAATCACCAGGGCTTTCTCTAATCCTACACTCCTGGTGTGGCTTTGGTCAAGTTAGTTCCCCAATCTACATCTGGTTCCTCATTTATATATCAGGATGCCAATAACTTATACATTTTAGCAGTGCTAGGATTGAACACACACTAAAAACTTCTTTTTTCATTGATTAAAAATGTGTATAGTTTTTCATCATTTACACTATTTCAATTTCTTTTGGGAAACATGTTCTAGTTTCAAAGCATATTACATATACAATATATGTATAATATACACCATACACATATACACACAAAGCATAAGATATGCCAAAGCAGAATATCAAAAGTTTTAGAATCTCTGATGTAATATGATGCTTCGTTTTCTAAATAATATTGTGTTTCAATAAAATAAAAATGCATTTTTTTGTGCTTCTATCTGTCTTAGTTTGGGTTTTATTTCTGTGAAGAGATACCATGACCAAGGCAACTCTTATAAAAGCAAATATTTAATTGGGGCTGCCTTACAGTTTCAGAGATTCAGTCCTTTATCATCATGGTAGGAAACATGACACCATGAAGACAGACTTGGTGCCAGAGGAGCCAAGAGTTCTACATCTTGATCCAAGGGCAGCCAGGAGGAGGGTCTCTTCTGTACTGGGAGGAGCCTGAGCATAGGTGGAAACCTCAAAGCTACCCACACAGTGACTCACTTCTTCCAACAAGACCATACCTACTCCAACAAAGTCATACCTCCTAATAGTACCACTCCCCATGGGACAGACATTCAAACACCTGAGTCTATTGTGGGCCAAACCTATCCAAATGATCACATTTCACACCTGAGGATTTAGCTCCACTCCCCTTCCTGCCCCTTTAATATTTGAACCATACATTTTGTAGTTTTCCTTTCTAAGCTTGTTATGTTTGATCAAAATGATCTTCATAAGAGTGAATCACAGGGGAGATACCCAGGGCATGGGAGACACCCACTCAGAGGAGAAGGGGAAGGAGAGAAGGGATGAAGTACTATAGGAGGGGCTGACCAGGAGGTAGGCAGTGAAAATGATGTAAAGTGAATAAGTAAAAATAAAATAAAAAGTAAAACACAGGAAAAGATCTAAACTAGGCTTTTTGTCTGAATCGCTTCACCTTATCCTCAGGCAGACTTATTACATATGTGCAAAAAGCAGCCACATTCTTTAGCAAAATATCACAAGAATATCACAATATTTCTTCTCCTCTGAAAACTCTTGAGCCAGGCTCCCACAGTTCAAATCAACCTCAGTACTACATCTTCCATTTTCCTACTAGGATGGCCTATTAAGCTCCATTTGAAGCATCCACTCTTTTCCTAATTCAAAATTCCAAAATCTATGTTCCTCCAAACAAAAGCATGGTCAGGCCTATCACAGCAATACCCCACTCCTGGTACAACTTCTGTCTTTGTTTGGGTTTTATTGCTGTGAAGGGACACCATGACCAATGCAACTCTTAATAAATATTTAATTGGGGCTGGGTTACAGTTTCAGAAGTTTAATACATTATTATCATGGTGGGAAGCATGGCATTATGAAGGTAAACATGATGTGGAGGAGCCAAGAGTTTTACATCTTGATCTGAAAGCAGCCAGGGGGAACTGAAAAGCTCACCCTAACAGTGACTCACTTCCTCTATACCTATTCCAACAAGGTCACACATCATTACAGTACCACTCTGTATGGACCAAGCATTCAAACACAGGAATCTATGATAGCCAAACCTATTCAAACCACTGCATTATCCTATTTTATTTGCATATTTAAAAATTCAGTGCAGCTTTCTTAATTCATTTTCTTAGGTTGTTATCAAAGATAGAAAAAAGTTAAAATAGCCCATATATTTCATGAGAACATGCTACACAGATTCAACTAAACAGGGCTCACAGAGGATCACAAAGACTGGAGTGACAGTCACAGAGCCTGTGTGGATCTGACTCAAGACTTCCACATATATGTCCTGGTTGTATAGCTTAGAGTTCTTGTGAGACTTCTAATATTTTGAGTAGAGGTTGTTTCTGATTCTTTAGCCTGTGCTTGGGACCCTTTTCCTCCTTTTGGATTGCCTCATACAGCTTTGATATGAGGGTGTGCCTAGTTTTATTATAACTCGAACTTATTGTTTGGTTGATATGCCTGAGAGTCCTGCTCTTTTCTAAAGATTGAGGGAGAAGGAATGGATCTGGGGTAGAGTGGAGGTGGTAAAGAGAGTTGATGGAGTGGAGGAAGGACAAACTGGATGTAATATATGAGAGAAGAATAAGAAATAGAAAGAATAGAACAGAATGGAATGGAAAAGAAAAGAAAAGAGAAGAAAAGAGGAGAAGAGGAGAAGAGGAGAAGAGGAGAAGAGAAGAGGAGAAGAGGAGGAAAGGAAAGGAAAGGAAAGGAAAGGAAAGGAAAGGAAAGGAAAGGAAAGGAAAGGAAAGGAAAGGAAAGGAAAGGAAAGGAAAGGAAAGGAAGCCCAGACGAATTCCCATAATGAGATAGGGCAACTGCAAATAGAGCCTTAGCCAAGGCTGACCACTGCCATCTTTGGGGGTGGGGTGAGGCATTCATTTTAAGAGATATCATAGATGGGATAGTGAGTCCTCTCAGTCATCGCTCTGTTTTTCATTCTGTCCCAAGAATAATAAAACCTCTCAAAAGTCATGAAGAAGCCCAAGTCCATGTAACCATCTCATTTATTTTTACTTTTGTGGGCTGTCTTCACCAATTTTATGCCACTATAACAAAATACTTGACATCATGTAATTTATAAAAGACAGAAATCCACTTCTCATTGCTCTGGGGACTGGGAGGTACAAGACCAAAATGTTTATATGGATGTGTGTATGGTGAAGTTTGCTCTGTTTCCAAGATGCATTCTGTGTCCACTGAGAGGATGGATTCTATATTACCTGAGAGGAGGATGCTGTGTCCCCTGAGAGGAAAGATGCTGTGTCCATGTGAAGAAGGGACAGGAGAGTAAGAGACCACTCTTCAACCTTGGCTTATTTGTTTATTTACTATTCTAACCACTGTGAGCAGAGACCTCATAACACAATGGCCTTCCAAAGGCCAGTCTTCTTCATACCACCACAATAGGAACTACATTTCAACATGATATCTTGTAGTAGAGACAAACATTGAAATCGTTGAATATGGCTGGAGAAGTTCAGTTGCATGTATAAAGCCCTAGGCTTAATCCTCAGCAGTGTATAAACTAGGCATAATGACACTTGCCTGTTATCCTCGCACTGGGGAGGTGAAGGGAGGAATTTCAAAAACTCAAGATCCTCTTCAGGTGCATGGTAAGTTAGAGACAGATCATAATACCCTTTCTCAAAAAAAAAAAAAAAAAAAAAAAAAAAAAAACACCAGCAAAATACCATACACACAAACATATACGCAAACACAAACACATACACACACACTCACCACATCTGTGTGTATGTGCTTGTGTATGTATATACTTACATACACAAGAGCATGCACACATACACATATGCATGCACAAACACACACACACACACACACACACCCCACAAAACAAAACAAAACAAAAACATCAACTACAGAATGAGTTACCCAAACTACAGTTATTGGCTGGTCACATTCACGACATGGTAATCGATGAAAATTGATAATTTTACTGGCCTTCTATTAGAATTGCATAATATTCCATGAAATCATAATTTTGCATTACATTCTTGAAACAGGCTGGGAAACCACAGGATGAAAGCAATGAGCAGTGTGGGTTTTGAATAGGCAGACCTGTTGAGGCCTTGTTCCCGAGGTCTAGAAGCAAGGAAGGACTTGGCAGTGGAATTTGAAGGCTTATGAGAGCTTCAGAACAGGGAGGCTCGAAGCCCCCATTTCCAGGTTTGATTTATGTGATGCTCAAACAAAGCCTCTTGCTTCCTGAGAGCTGCTTTGGCTTCCCTTCACCACTCTTCCAAAGCCACCAGGAAGAATCTGCTCGGTGGTCAAACAGCCACGAAGGTCTAGCGCTGCACAACATTTTCCAGCAAAGAGGATTGTCTACAGAAAGCCCAGAGACGACTCCAGGAAACCAAATCAATGTACCAGGGTCAGCAAAACTCATCCTTCACATCTGGCTTTTCAGCCTAGTTCAAAGGGAGCAGCCAGAACCCTAGATAATTCTCAGTCACTTCTGTTTTTTAAGATTTGCTTGTTTCATATGAACTAATCAGAACCCTAGAGCTGCATATGTATTAGAAGAAGGCCTAGTTGGCCATTATTGGGAAGAAAAACCCTTGGTCTAGCAATCTTTATATGCCCCAGTACAGGGGAATGCCAGGGCCAAGAAATGGGAGTGGGTGGGTAGGGGAGCAGGGTGGGGGGAGGGTATAGGGGACTTATAGGATAGCACTTGAAATGTAAATGAAGAAAATATCTAATAAAAAATGTGAAAAAAAGATTTGCTTGTTTCACATATATATATACACACACACATACACACACACACACACACACACACACACACACACACACACACACATGCGCGCGCCTGCATGCATTTATATGTATATGTCCATGCAGGAGCTCACAGGGGCCAGAAGAGCATGTTGGATATGGAACTGGAGTTTCAGACAATGCTAAGTTGCTGGTGTGGGTTCTGGGATCCAAACTTGGGTCCTCTGGAAGAGGATCAAGTGCTGGTAACTGGTAAGCCATCACTTCAGCCCTGAGTTGGCAGTCTTTGGAGACTATATTATTATGTGTTTAACTCCTCTGTCTTCCAAAGCTCTCTGTCCATGTTCTCATTAATGCATTTATTACATCCTGTTTGGATTTCTCTATTCATCTTTGCCAATGAACTTTAATCTTTATACTTTCAAAGCCAATACCTGTATACAGTAAGCATTACATGTGGGCTAATGAATAAACGTATAAGCCACTGCCTGAATCCTACTCATAGTCTGATCATGCAATTACATGATCTGCTGAGGGCTGGGGATGTACCTTGTTGGTAAACGGCTTGCTCAGCATGCATGAAACCCTGTGTTTCATCTCAAGTACACAAGTACACATCATGGCACACATCTGTAACCCAATGTTTACGAAGGAGGATCCAAAGGTCAGGAGCTTTCAAGACTTTGTCCATTGAACAACTGTCATCTCATGGACAAAATTATTTCCCCCAGATGAGGTCATTGCTAAACTTAGATGACCTTCACCATGTAGTCTAGATTTGGAGGTGGAGAGATGAGCTTCCAGAATTGATTGTGGGTGGGGACTTGGGGTGTGTACCCCTTTTGCAGTCACAAGAGACCCCACCGATTAAGTTAACTTAGATGAATTGCTTACCACTGAAGGAGTCTGGTCAGAATGTATTTTTGTGTGTGTGGTACAGTCCTGGTGTCCAAGCAATCAGTGTTTGCAGAAGCCAAAGGGACTGTTCGTGACCTGTCTGAGCCATTTTCACCTCACATTCAGAAGGATGGCACCTGTATGAGATGGTTGCTGCTGCTGCTGCTGCTGCTGCTGTTAGCAAACACACAGCCATTGTCATGGCTTTAACTTCAGGTCTTATTTCATAACAACTGCAAGGAAGGGCCAGGCAACAACAGCTGTGTATTCTGATGTAAATCACTTTCTTGAGGCTAAGTGCAAATGTATTTCCCCTGTAGGCCTTTTGTCCCAGTTCTTTTGAGAGCCTCCCTTTATCCTTAGACTGGCCCACCATCCGCTGTGGTGTGTAGGCAGCCCTCTTGTTTCTGCCTCTTAGGTGCTGGGATAACAGGTACACAGCACTAGCCATGACCTAAACCAGCGATTCTCAACCTGGCAGTCGAGACACCTTTTGGGGGTTGGACAACCCTTTCACAGGAGATGCATATTATATCCTGCATATCAGATGTTCTCACTACAATTCATAAGAGTAGCAAAATTAACAGTTATAAAGTAGCAACAAAATAATTTTATGGTTGGGAGTCACCACAGCATGAGGTATTAAAGGGTTGCAGCATTAAGAAAGTTGAGAACCATTGCCTTAAACCTTTCTGATTGCAAAAAGCAGATAGATGTTCTTCTAAAGTAGCATTTTAGGTCACCTCCTGAAACTTGGTCTAGACCTAAGATGCTGCCTTAACATCTTAACGGCTTTGGAGACACCATGGCCCCATTTGATACTCTGAATGCTGGAATTATTTTTAAGCTGTGTGATTGTACAGATGGAATGCCTCGTCCATAGGTCTTGGGCTGAAATGCTGACTGCTTATTCCTGTGATCATGCCTTGATTCTAATCCCTTTTGGAATTCCCTTAGTGGAATTCCTGTCTTAGACTAAGGCATGTGGTTTTTGAAGGATTCATTGGCAGCAAACTTTGGTTTTCTGAGAAGATCTGCTATTTAGAAAATGAAGACGGCATCTGGAGCCCAGCCTGGTAAATAAATTGAGAAATCTGACTTTTTAATCTCACTCATATGTGATCAGAATTGAAGAGATTGATCTTCTGATGCATTTTACAAACTATATGTAAGAGCAATTCCAAATCAGGACTCCACTGATGTGCAGTAATATGTCTCTAACAATGGAATAAGCATGTAGTCTAGAAGGGTGAGTGCCTTAAATAAAACTCTTTGTTTTGTTTTGATTTGATTTGATTTTTGCTCTTCATTAAAAATCTTATCAGGGCTGGTGATGTAGTTCATTTGGTAGATTGCAAGATTAACATTCACAAAAGTCCAGGTTCTAACTCCAGTACTGCACAAAACAGGCCTGGTAGCTCACATCTGGTAATCTTAGCACCTGGGAGGGAGGGCCACAGGATCAGGAGTTCAAAGCTGTCCTCATCTACAAAGGGTATTGAAGTAGAAACTTCTAGTTTCTTTGGAAAATAAGTTATGCCAAATGATGTTTTGCTGGGGCACACAGGGGAAAAGTTGTCTTGTTAAAGCAAACATGTGAAAGAATGTTTTCCTGAAGCAGACACAGGTGAAAGAATGTTTTGATATAGCAAACGTGTAAGGACCTGTACTGAAGGAGTATCAATATGACTACACAGTCAGTGGGAGATGAATACTGAGCCATTCTTTGGTTTGCTCTGCCTTGTTATTCTTCACTAATGACAGGAATGTATTGGTTCATCTTACACAGCGTTGTTGAGTTCAACTTGTGGTGACTCCGACATTGAGAGAAACTCACCATAGAACTGCTCGCGAGGTTCCTGTGGCAGCTTGCTGTTTCTGTAGCCTTACCTCAGGCCACGTTGGCAAGCCTGGTGGTTTCTTCAGGATTGGACTATAGCTGCCTGGTGTCTGCTTGCCTAGATGACTGGTCTGCAGCTGCTAAGTCTTATTTGGTGTTTGCTATGGGACTGAACTGCTGCCCTAGAAGATCAAGTGCACCTCAAAGAACTATTGCTGAACAAGTCCACATTCCCCACATCTTAATGACTTTTCTCTTCCACTACCTCTGCTGAGCAGTGAGCTAGAGGAGAGGTTGAACCCTTATTAAAAGTCTGTTGCAAGTATATATATATATATATATATATATATATATATATATATATATATATATATAT
>LR749507.1:2548039-2584551 GCA_902729485.2 Mus minutoides
GGCCTCTATAACTCCTAGTCATCTCTGCTGGAGGATTTTAGTTGTTTGGTCAACCCACTTCCTAAGTACCAAAGAACCTAGTCAACAAATATATATTTTCTATTTATCAATGTTGTTATGAAATATAATGCACTGGGGGGTGGGGGGAAGGGCGGGGGTGGGGGGAAGGGCGGAATACTTGGCTGGCCCGCAACAAGGTGTTCCCCTGAGAAGTCACACCATGCAACAGACCTGCTGTAAAGGGGGTTTATTGGAGGCAAGAGAGGAGAGGGGAGGGGAGGGGAGAGGAGGGGAGGGGAGGGAAGGGAAGGGGAGGGGAGTGAGGGCCTAGAGAAGGGGTAGAGGTAGCCAGACAGGAGCAGAACCATTTGGGCAGAAAAGGAGGGACAGCGAGGGATAGAAGAGGGGAGAGAGACACCAGCCAGGAACACGTGTGTGTGTGTGTGTGTGTGTGTGTGTGTGTGTGTGTGTGTGTGTGTGTGTATGGAGAGAGAGAGAGAGAGAGAGAGAGAGAGAGAGAGAGAGAGAGAGAGAGAACTGGGTTGAAGTCCTTTTGCTGGCACAGCACCTGGCCTTAGCTGTTGCTGGTCCCTGGGAGGAGCCCAGCAGAAATTGCCTGTGAGCCAACAAATGAGTTGTGAACTGAATTTTCCAGAAAAAAAAAAGATAAAAGAAGCTTCACCTCTGTTAGAGATTCTACGAGGCTGACTGACTACATAGAACACTGCAAAGCTCAGCCAAATTCCTGCCTGCTCTCTTCAGTGTCTTTGCCTGAGTGGGGACCGCCATCTTCGCAGCTATCAGGCCAAACCTTTGGAATGTAACACCTTACCTACCACAATTTTCACCAAACCGCAAACTAAGAATATCATCAGACAACACCTAAAACCTATAAAAGAGGCCTTTTTACCCACTACGCTATAATGGACGCTACCTGCTGGGTGCTCCCGATGATACATTTGAAAACACCTTGATTTATAGCTTGCTTTTGTTCTGTAACTGCAAAAGTTCATGGAACCGCTTCCAGGTTGGTACACGTTGTTTAGGGCAACCTCAGTCCGTGTTCCCAGGTCACAGTCAGTAGCATCTGCCTTAGAATAAATTATATCCTTGCTCCCTTTGCTGGGAGCGCTGTGTTTTGCACGGGCACTGAATGGGGACAAGCAAGCTTCAGAAGGTATGTGTAAATCTGAGAAGATCACAGTGATTGTAGAATTCAGAAACGGAACTCTTCGTTTTCTGAGGACTGTGAACAACTTGGTAAATCAGGGAACGGATCAGAATGATTGGAAACAATTTCAATGCGAAAGCTCCCACAAGGGGGTTAGGAAAGCTTTATGGCCTGGAAGGTGCCATCAAGTTTGGAGGTGGAGGTATTCACAGTCAGCCTGGGCTCCTGGGCTAACCCGGAGACCAGATCAAAGGCCAGTGTGGAACACATCCATTGTTCTCTGTTTAAAGTAAAAAAATGGGACCAGAAAAATAATAGTTAAGATTAAAGTGTGTGCCTTGGGACAGGAAATGTGATTTCCCAGAGAGGAACAAGCTGAGCCACACACAGAGACAAGGAAAGTGGGTTCTGATTCAGCCAGAGCATACCCAGAGAGGATTCTCAAGTAGGACAGTGGTGAGCTATGGGCCAGAGAAGGGTGATGTCAGTAATTGTTGATGTTTAATTTATAAGGAAGAAGTTGTTAACTGGTCAGAAAAACCAATCCATGTTTGGGATTAGATTATCTTGAATGATCTTGCCTGGAAGTCACTGTTACAAACTCTGCCAGGGCCCAGGGATCCTGGGCAGTGAGTAGCTTTAGGTCAAACTGGTTTGGTCAGCTCTAAGGAGACCTCAGAGTCAGCTTCCATAGCCAAGCTAGCAGCCCAGCTCAGGCCTTCCTTTGCTAAGCTCTTCTGCATGACCTACTGCTTCCCCCACCCACCCACCCAACAGCCTCCACAACTGTTAACCTCCACAGGTCATTAAAATACCCCATTTCAACAGGTTCCCGAGAGTTAGTCATCCTGAGAGGTTAAGATAGCTTTGCTGTAACTGGAGGCTGGCACCAGCAAGACTCCTCCATCAAGAGAAGGACTGGCCTGAACAATTGTGGTTTAGAGTCATGCATTCCTAGGCTATATAGTTTGTCTATGACATGAGCTTGAGACCAACCGAGCATATGAATGATCAGGACCAATGAATCTACAGTAATTTATATAAACATGCTTTCCAGCCTGAATGTCATTGCTCTTGTCTTTGATATTTGGTTACAGAACCCTTTGAGAGTACACTAATAATGTGAGCCTTTTTCTAAGGAGAAATACACACCATATGCTTATACCTATAGAATTTGGAGTGTAAATTCAAGAAGCCTATATGTGTTCTGATGTGCATAGATCCCCAAAGCTAACAGGATTTGTGAGGACAAAATGATATTACATATATATATATACTTACATATGTAGAATTCTGTATTTACTCAATCCCCAGTGATATCCGCAAAGAAAGGATATGTGTAGGTAAAAAGAAAAAAACTTGAAAGGTTTACTCTATAATGTGACTATTGTGTAATGTCAGTCAGATTGTAGATGATTTAAGTTTTCTATGAATGTTGTGATCTTTTCAAATTTAATTATATTTTTCTCTAGTTTATTCTTACTAAAGTGTTGTATTTATGGCAGATCTTCAAAACAGAGGACAGAGCTATCAAAAACTAATCTAATAAGACACTCCAGTGGATACTGAGGGATGCTGGTTATGGATGGCTTATCCACTTCTGAGATCACATGGGTCATGAGAATTTTCCTCCTGGACTAGAGTTTGATTTCTGGCACATGGACCAAGTACATGGTTAAGAAAATTGAAGAATAAAGTATAACTCCAGTTTTCAAATATATAAAATTACTAGTACTTCTTGACTACAAAGGCCATAACTGTCTGTGTGTCTATGTCTGTGTGTCTGTTTTTCTCTGTGAATGTGTCTGTATGTACACACACACACACACACACACACACACACACACACAAACACACACACATGAGCACGTCTGGCCTTGTGGAAGACTTAGGGAAGAAGACAAAATCAGACGAGTAAGGATGCCTGGCTAAGCTCTTCAGATCACCCCATCTGTTAAGGAGGTGGAACTCATATTGGCTCCAGGGAGAAACAGACAATACCAGGATTGTTCAAACCAAAGCTATGACCATAAAAGCTATGATCACTTCTCACAATTATAAATGTGATGTGCAGGATAACGCATTTACAAGATTTGCAAGGATGTTTTTTTTTTCCTAATCCAACGAGCTAGAAAGCAATCTCGGCATTAATTGGGCAACTGAAGGTATCTGAGCTTTGCTAAAACCTCAACAAACTGGTAGATATTCTACAAAAGAATCTATTTGACATGCTGATTTGCGTTCTTCAAAATCAATGTAAGTCAATGTAGTCAGGGGCTCTGGGGCTTAAGTATTCTAGGAAGACTTGAAATAGTGAGACTTTAGGATGAGTGTGTGTGTGTGTGTGTGTGTGTGTGTGTGTGCATGTAAGCACCAAGACAGCATCAAGTGTTATTCTTCAAGTGCTATCCACTTTGTTTTTAAGACAGACTTTCTTACTGGCCTGTGATTTGCTAGCTCTAGGTAGCTAGTAAGTCCCAGGGTTTTCCTGTCTGTACCTCCACTGTCCCGCAGTGGGATTACAAATGTGTTCTGTCACCTTGGATCCCTTCCCTTTTCCCTTCCCTTCTCCCTTCCCTTCCCTTCCCTTCCCTTCCCTTCCCTTCCCTTCCCTTCCCTTCCCTTCCCTTCCCTTCCCTTCCCTTCCCTTCCCTTCCCTTCCCTACCTTACCCTTCCCTTCCCTTTTCCAGTCAGGTCTGGTCACTCATCCTCAATAAGCCAATTAAAAGAGCCAAATTAAGAAAGGAAAGCTGGAGAAAGGAGGTGTATTCAATGTGGTCACATTAGGAAGAGGAACAAAGAGATTCAACAAAGCCTTAAGGTCTGTCCTGAAGTGAGGTCAACATTTAGAGAGTCAAAGATGTATGTGATGGAGGTAGACAGAAGCTGCCCACATGACACCTCCATGGTCTGGCTAAGAATAAGGTTTTTATTGCTCATAGAGAGAAAAGCTGTCCAGAGGCATTGGGAGGAGTCCAGAGCAGAGAGAGAAAGCAGTAGCCTAACTATGGCCAGCAGACCAGACATGACTAGGGCTCTCTGTGAGAGAGGAGAGAGAGACTGTAGAGAGGATAACAGGGCAAAGAGGACCTTGTCATTACAAAGAACAAATGGGTATCCAGGAGGAGGGAAACCTGCAGAGGTTAGACAGGCTAGGACACTAGTGTGGACTTTGAAATGTGTAACAGGTACTTATGGTACTGAAGCAGCCTGGCAGCCAGCATGGGCTTTAGTCAGCACATCCAGACAGTCCAGGTCAGGGCTTCAGTCTCATCCTGCAAGGTGGTCTGACACATTGTTAGAACTGTGTGAACTCTCTTTCAGGGAGTCAAGCTCCTGAACTGGCTAAGTCTTTTCCTGCTTCCAGGATGGGATTCCTGGGGTCATTCCATTTCTTTGAGGTTCATTGTTTCAGCAGTCTGATTGAGAGACACAGTGTCTTTTAGAGTATCTTCATTTCTGGCAGGCAGGATACAGGCCAATAATATAAAATAAACCCATCTACAATTTTAAGAGTGTCTATTTATTTATTTATTTATTTTATTTATTTATTTATTTATTTATAGATAATTTCTTCATTTACATTTCAAGTGTTATCCCATAAGTCCCCTATACCCTCCCCCACACCCTGCTCCCCTACCCACCCACCCCCACTACTTGGCCCTGGCATTCCCCTGTACTGGGGCATATAAACATTGTTAGACCAAGGGCCTTTCTTCCCCCAAAATGGCCAACTAGGCCATCTTCTAATACATATGCAGCTAGATACATGAGCTCTGGGGGTTCTGATTAGTTCATATTGTTGCTCCATCTATAGGGTTGCAGACCCCTACAGCTCTTGGGTAGAGTGTCTTTATTTGTGTTGTTGTGTTATGCTGTCTCCAGAGGGGAAGAGAGTTTGTAGCACACACAGACCCACATTCCCTGCAGTCTGGAGGGTTTGTCACATCTAAGGATCTAGGGCTCCATGTGGAAGACAGCACTGGAGCCCTAGCCCTGCCCTCCACAGGCCTTTGTTTTGGGTTAGTGATCCCTCTGAAGAGTCAGGGAAACGGCTAGCAGCCTGGATTAGCCAACAGCTTTGATGCAGATACAGCTGAACTCAGGTTATCTCGCATGACCATCACCAGGAAGAGGTGTCTGGAAACAGAGTAGCAAAGAACTAAGGGTCACTGGCAGGGAGGAGGTAAGTGGGATAAAGGTCGTCCTTATCCATACCTCCCACACTCAACCCCTATGCATGCTAGCGCTTCTCCACCTGACCCCAAGTATTTCCCATTGATCTGCAAAGACCTGGAAAAGGAACACTTTTCTTATTTTCACTCAATAAACCTTTGTCTTAACACTGATGTTTTTGGTTTTGTTATTTTCCTTTACACCCTCAAGACTTAAGAATTGTACTAAGAGCTGGGCGTGGTGGCACACCTTTAATCCCAGCACTCCGGAGGCAGAGGCAGGCGGATTTCTGAGTTCGAGGCCAGCCTGGTCTACAAAGTGAGTTCCAGGACAGCCAGGGCTATACAGAGAAACCCTGTCTCGAAAAACCAAAAAAAAAAAAAAAAAAAAAAAAAAAAAAAAAAAAAAAAAAAAAAAAAAAAAAAAAAAAAAAAAAAAAAAGAATTGTACTAAAAATTATTTTCATTGGGAAGGTATAGGGAACTTTTGGGACAGCATTTGAAATGTAAATGAAGAAAATATCTAATTAAAAAAAAAAAGAATTGTACTAAAATGACAGGAAGAGGGAAAGATCATATCAGGTGAAACCTTAGACCAGGGTATCTTCTGCAATTAGACTTAAAAAAACAATCCCAAACAAGGAGTTATTGTTTCTTACAGTTTGGCTTTGTGAAGGTTGACGACTGAGCCTCCCTCTGGCTGTCCTGCTGTTTCATTGAGCTCTGGGCCAAGAGTTTAAATGCTACACACCCATCAGTTTACTTGTGAACTCTGAAAACAATTTCTGGTACAGTGGCAGCATAATTCAGACAAAAGGGAGGTAAACAGGTTTGGGTTTTTGTGTTGTTTTGTTTGTTTGTTTGTTTGTTTAGATACAGGGTTTCTCTGTGTAGCCCTGGCTGTCCTGGAACTCACTCTGTAGATCAGGTTGGCCTTGAACTAAAAATTCTGCCTGCCTCTGCCTCCCAAGTGCTGGGATTAAAGGCGCATGCCACCACTGCCTAGCAAATAGGCTATTATTTAAACAGAGGGTTCTAGAACCAATTCTACTGCAAATCTGTGATCACATGACAGCATAAATCTTCTGCTTCTCTTAGCTGTAGTTTCCTGATTCACAAAACTGATGACATCTGAGTTTGATAGAATATATGTGACATTTTCAATCATGTTATGGTGCTACACAGTCATATAACAATTATGTTGAACAAAAATTCTACCTCCCCTCTGATTCTTAGGATATCTAATGCAATACAATAACCATTGTAGTGTCAACATATACATTCTGAAACATAATTAAGAACTATTTACAATTTAGCATCTTTCAATGTTACATATTACATTGAAAACTTTGTAGAAATGTATATGAAGACCCAGACATTGGCTGGTATTTGCCATCATCAGGGTTTAACTGACTAATACATTTATAACTCTGGAAGCCTCATAGCTTCCAATGGCTTCAACAAGAGAGTTGGTAGACAAGTTAAGTACTGTGCATGATGGCAGTAAAATATGTCTAACATCTACTCTTCTAGGATGTAACTCTGTGAACAATTAGTTACAGTGTGTCTGAGGTTGGCCCTTGGGAAAAGTCACATGTTTGCTTTTAGGTGAGTTCTGCCCCAACAGGTCTCCACCCCTCCCTGTGCTGCCCCCCCCCCCCCCCCCCCCCCGTGAGAGTATGACCTTTGACCCTTCTTGGCTACAGCAATTAAATAAATGGCTTTGCTGTTGTGAGTCAGTGCTCTGCTGTCTGTACATGCTTGCCTGGAGTCAAGGAATGATTCCTGAAAGAGAAAAGAAATTAGATGGCCAGAAAAGACATGTGTTAAAGTGGGGTGGGGGTGGGGGAGACAAAAACAAAGAAACTCTGTACATTTGGGGTAGAGAAAATTAGAGCCAAACCTCTCCACTTTTTTCTCCCATATCATGGTGGATGTAGAAGATTTTAGGTGTGTCTAGTTCTCAGGAACTGAGGAGAGGGAAATGGGCAGCAGTCCTAGCTGCTTATGGCCACAGAGGTAAGTTGGACACTGGGAGCCCAGCCCACTATGCAAGCCAATGAAATGGGGATGGGGGAGGAAGGAGAACTCTCATTAAACTCACACATCTTCTGCCCATGTTGGTCTTCTGCCTACGCTGGTCTGCTCTTGCATGCGTGTAGTTCCTGTATGTTGT
The DNA here is from genome assembly GCA_902729485.2 of Mus minutoides. Lineage (NCBI taxonomy): Eukaryota > Metazoa > Chordata > Mammalia > Rodentia > Muridae > Mus > Mus minutoides. The sequence continues at coordinate 2,555,563 of LR749507.1, forward strand.
TTCTCAAGCTGGAAATACTGAGTTAATGCCACCTAATCCACTTGCACTACTTGGTTCAATAGATGACTGTGCAAAGCACGTTCTCCCACTCAGGAAATCAGTCTCCCCAGCTTAGGTTTCCATCTTCTGTCTGTCCTCCACTGCACAGGGCACAGGGCACAGTGTGAGTTTGCCTTTGCAACTCCTCTGTCCCTTAAGCCAGCTGGAGGCAGAGTTCACCCAAAGAGTCTCATTTCCTGAGTGGCAGCCATTGGGCAAACCCAGATGGAAGGCAACAATAAAGAGCCTTAGGGGTGTGCCGCTTAGAAATCAGAACCCGTAAGAAGACAATAGGACGGGGAAGTAGGATGGTAACCAAAAGTACTAATTAACCCAGAGAATGGAACAGTAGTTGCTTCCGGTGACTATTCTAAAATGCCCAAGGTTCCTCATTGACTTAGGGGTAAAATAAATATTTTTCTCCAAATTCTTGAGCTGAAAAGTACTTTATGTGAGTAGCATTCAGCTTATAGAAATACATGGAGTACTACACATCAAAACAAAGGTTTTCTGAAAAACAATTAAACAAAAACAGTTCACATGACTTAGAGACACTAATAATGGAATTACCAAGAATGGTTGTTACTGTGTTTTATTCACACCAGCCATGAGCTCCTTCTGGGCCACAAGGCTCTGGTGAATGAAATCAGTCCATATGAAGGAAGCATAAGGTTTGGAAAGCTCTTGGAATCTGGAGTATATTGTTGTGGATACAGCTCCCCCTAGTGTACTGAAGAACTCAGGTGCCCTGCACAGTGGCCAGGGGAATACCTCCCTTCCAAAGTCTGATCTGAGCCATTTGAGATCTGTTTCACATTGCCAGCCTTTCTTTTCCCTAACCAACCATAAGTCAGGGGAAGAGTGGGGGCATGGCCTATGTGTTCCTATTGAGCACGGGCGCTAGGGATTGACTTGACTTATGTGAATCCTATGAGAGGGGGGAGAACTAACGAACTCAGTGGGCATGGGAGGGGGGAGAGAAATCAGTGGGCATGGGAGAGTGGGGAGAGAACATCAGGAGTTTGGGAGGGAAAGTTGGAGGCAGAATAGGGGAGGAATTGTAGAGGAGAGAATGGGGGATAGATTAGATCCAAACTCATTATATGCACTTATAAATATTAAATAAAACTATTTAATCAAAGTGGTTTTTACAAAAGAGTTTCCACATTTTTCCTGATGTAAAAGGAGACAGCAAAACTATTAGATGATTCTGAGCCATTCACTACAGGGTTATTTGTCCCATCATCTATCTATCAAAATGCTTATCACCTGCAAAGCCATGTTCCTTGAGCAGGGTGTTTGGAGCCTGGAAGCGGGGAGAGAGGAGTTGCATCCTGAGGCAGCTGTAATGCAGGCTCCTCTGACAGGAAGCTTCTCACAGTGTCCTCTCTAGAACATCAACCCTCAGGATGTCAGTGGGCTTTGTTCAGATACGTCAGATGATGCTGGCACATCTGGGATTTGACAAATAATCTTTAAAAAGACTGTGATATACCCCAGGCCTCGTATGATGCTAATACCTCAGCACACATGTCCACACAGTGCTCGAAGAACTGCAGTATTTCCCAAGCTAACACATTGTTATTTTTCATGCTTATTTCACAAACTGGACTCATGACTTTTCCTTTGGGGATACATACTGGCATAGAATTTCAGCATCTCTCAGTCATAGTCAGAGAATAAATAGCAAAGTGTGCTGAAAGGAGAGAGCAGTGGATCTGAGATGAACAGGGTGGCTCTGAGGAAGTTTGTGGTCAGGGTCACAGCTCTTCGTGTGAAAACTGGCACTGTACTGTGTTAATGTCTCAGTCTTGGACAGCCCCAGAGTAGATGTGGAGGGAGGAACACACTGAAGGCAACACCCAGTCCATTGTATCACTATCCTACTGAAGGCAGCAGTCCACAATGTCCCTACTATAACATCCTCCCTTCCTTCCTTCCTTCCTTCCTTCCTTCCTTCCTTCCTTCCTTCCTTCCTTCCTTCCTTCCTTCCTCTTCTTCTTCCTCCTCCTCCTCCTCCTCCTCCTCCTCTTCTTCCATCTCCCTCCCCTCCTTCTCCCCTCCCCTTCTTCTCTCTTCTTCCTCTCCCTCCCTCCTTTTCCTCCCCCTCCCTTCATCTCCTCTCCCTTCTCCTGCCCTTCCTCTCCCCACCTCCTCCTTCTTTGTCACAGCTATGATGTGATTTCTAAGAATGAGAATCAGGACTTCAGAAGTACTGGGTTATATACTGCCAAATTTTAACTTTTTTTTTTAAATTAAGACTTTTCCTCATGACAGACAGACATGACAGTGCATGCCTCTGATGTCATCACTCAGGAGGCTCAGGCAAGGGAAGCAGGAGTTCAAGGCAGGACTTTGTCTTAAAAGCATGAAAATAGAAACAACACAACCCCCGCTTTTGTGTACAACTTCTGTGAATTCACATCAATTTTCATCATTATTGTTATTAATAGGATCCTAAGTCAAGGTACTCTAAAAAAGTCAGAGGGAACAAGTTATGATGTAGGGCATGCACAGGGGCTTAGAGGGTTAAGGCACTTGTGGCCAAGATGATGACCTGAGTTTGATTCCCAGAACCTACTTACCAGGAGGAGAGAACTGACTCCTGAAAGTTGTCCTCTGACTTATATACAGGAACTGTGGTATCTCATATACCCACTGTTAGTTGAAAACTGCTCGTTCCTGGACAGATCATGCCAAGACAGCACAGCTCCCATGAAAGAGGTCCTTTATTGAAAGAGGGGCAGAAATGAGGAAGAGGAAAAAGAGAGATGGGTCAGGATCTCTGTCTTTTATCCAGGCCATGAAGTAGATAACACAAGCGATACAGGTGAGGCATGGGCAGGGAGTGTGTGGTGGTTGCCATGGCAACAAATGCAGGAGGGTCCTTGTCATCTAGGGATGATGTCATCGCTGGATTCAGAGGCTGGCTATAAACAGCTTCTGATGCTAACACCCCCATACATTTACACATGCCTATATACACACAATAAATAAATACATGTAATAAATGCAATAAAAAGGTGTAACAAGAGGTAAATGCTAGATCTCAGTTAGGTCAAGACCACCCAAAAGCTTGGAGAAAAATAAAAATCCATAGTGTTTTGTCTTAGATAAAGTATAGTAGTTAGAACAACAGATGCCGGGCCAGGAGGGAAAGTCCTGGCTTCCTCTCTGCCTCAAGGGTAGTTCAATGAGCCTGTCCATGTGAACTGGGTTCCCACTTCAGAAGCACTGCTTTCTATAGACTGACCAGTGTCTTGGGCACCAATCTTACAGACGTGAAGGACTGAGTACCCATGGACCCGGATGTACATGGAATAATACATTCGTGAGCTCTAGCTCGCAGGCCTAGGAAGAACTTTCTCTTCTTACAGCATTTGGGGCTGAGGGGGTGGTGGCGGCGGCAAAGACTCAACAGCAGAGGCAGCTTGTACATATTACTGAACCTTCTAGTACATGTTATGTGAGTTCTTTTGTGATTGGGTTACTTCTAGTCAATTCACTCCAATATGTGGTAACAGACTTGGCAGGATTTGAACTCTGGACTTTTCTGTAGATCAGTCTATGTCCTGGTTTTGTGCAACTGCCCCAGGCTTCACCTCATAGCCACTGTGCTGTGTCTGGTGGACCCATCCTGCAGGCTGCCTGTCTTCAGGACTGGAATCAAAGGCATGTTACCGGTCAGTGCTGAATGTTCTGGCAGCCATGCCATGGACAGATGGCTGCACGCCTGCTCAAAATGTACAGTGTCTGGCAAAAGCCAGATTGAAGATCAATAACCTCACCCTCCAAGATTCCAAAAGGAAAAACTTAGCTCAGAGTTTTCCCCTGCGTAGTGATTTTTCTTCCTTTTTTTCTTTTCTTTCCTTTTACTTTTTTTTTGGGGGGGGATCCCTGTGTTTCAAGGCAAAATCCAAAATGCACAGTGGTCAGCTCATGATTCTTTGGCCCGTGAACATCTGTGGGTCTGGGGCTTCCTTGTGAATCAGTAGCAGCCTTGAGAGCTATGAGCCAACCCTGCCCTAGACAGAAAGGAATTCTGCAGAGGGAAATTGGGAGGATGCTTGAGAGCTCCCGATCCAGTTAGCCTCTGGTTTTGCTTTCCAGAGACTTGTCTGCACTCAGTGTCAACTAGTGTCTGTGTTTTTTATGAGCAGCATTTTGAGTCTGTTTTATAAGGTGGGTTTTTCTAAACGCCTTATAAGAACTGGGGTGGGAATCTTCATTTTGCACATAAGAGAGGGAAGAGTGAAATGGGCAAACAGGACTCAGATGCATTTACTGAAAATAAGAGCATGGACTGGAGGTGTGGCTGAGGGTGTTGAGGGCTTTGCTGTGTAAGCATGGAGAACTGAGTTCCATCTGCAGCACCCACATCAATGCCTGACAGAAGTGTCTGTAACCTAAGCTATGAGGAGGCAGAGAGCCATCCATCCCAGAGACTCTAAGGTCTGCTAGGAGTGGAAATAGTGAGGTCTAGGTTTGGAGAGGAATCGTCTCCTGAAAGAGAAAGACAGAGGGTGGGGGATATCATCACTGGGTGACAGCACCAAGCCAATGGCTTAATTGAAATCCCTGGGACCTACAAGGCAGAAGGAAAGAATGGATCCCAGCCAGTTGTTCTCTGACATCCATACCCACACATCCAAAATACATATTAAAATATGTAGTTAAAAACGAGAATAGGATAAGGTAGAAACTATAGAAAGAGATAGCTCTAACCTACTCAGGTACACACACCCATGCCACCCATGCACGGAAAGGAGAAGAAATGAGAAACCCTCTCTTTAAATCTTACCCTTTAAAATAAGGAGAGCATTCTAATACAGAGCATTGTGTCTGTCTTGGATGGTCTGTCTGAGAACTGATACAGCCTTCCTTGGAGGATAGGACCTAGGTTGGCAGCCTTAACTCCAGATGCCCAGAGTGTGCCTGAGCCCATAAAGCTGGAGGGTGGCAGGTGGTCCTGGGAGTGGTTGGTTGTGACTTACTTTCACTCTGGGTTTTAGTTAGTAGTTGAGGGCAGGAGAGATGGCTCAATCAGTTAAGTGTTTACCTCCAAGCATAAGGACAAAAGTTTATCTCTAGAACCCACTTGGGAACAAAACAAAACACCAAGCCAGGCATGGTGGTGTTCCTATAATCTCAGTGCAAAGGAGGCAAAGGCAGTGAAGCCCTGGGGTGAAGTCTACACAGTGAGACCTCTCAGAAAAGCAGGTGGATGGATTTGGGCTGGAGAGATAGTTTAATGGGTAGACACGTGCGGGTACAATGCTGCTGAGTTTGATTGCTGGGAGCCACATAGCAGTGGAAAAAGAGAACTGACTTCACAGTGTTGTCCTCTGAGCTCTCCACATGTGCCTTGGTATGCACCTACCTCCTTTGCCTCTACAACAATAATAAGCAGATTGAAATATATAGGAAGACAATGAATGGAGCCTGAGACACTGGCCTCCACACAGCCTCACTGTACAAGAATATGCTCCCAATGTGCACATGTGCACACCACACACACACACACACACACACACACACACACACACGGGGTTGTTGGGGGAGGGTTTGCTAGTGTGTGATACATTTGCCTCCCTCCTCTGAGACTTGGTTCTTTGCTGGAAAACGAGGTGGTCCAGCCAGCTCTGATATGCTTTACTGCAACTCCACCTGGGAGTCTTGCCCATGGGCTCTTCTTTCTCCTGGCGGGTGTTCAGTTCTTCTGTTGTGACTTTTCCCAAGGAAGCTAGGGGATAATTGGATGAACTGGGTCACCTCAAAATACACGTTGGCCAAGGGTCTTAGCAAGTTTTAGGGTTTTAGGGTACAGCCTGACACCAAGTGACCAGATACAGACATGTGACCACACGGAAAGAGAGCCATGTAAAGACAATGGAGTAGTCATCCACCAGCCAAGGAGAGGCTTCAAAAGAAACCAGTACTGTCAACATCTTCATCATCCAGTCTCCAAGCTGAAGATACCCATAAGGTGGTACTTTGCTATGGGAGTTCAAGATAACACATTGGGCTCCAGCAACTTTTCTTGACTTTGAGAGGGGTGCTCTATGTTTTTCTTTTGAAGTTTTATTTAATTATTTTATTTAGTAAACAAGGTCTCGTCATGTACCTTTAGCAGTGTTAGAATTCACTGCAAAGGCCAGGTTACTTTCCTTTTGCTGATATTAAAGGCATGTGACTTCTCATAAGGTTTTCTTAATAGGTCTGGTTTTAGCCTAAAGTAGGCTTTCTTGCATCAGGATTATCAAGTATTTTGTTTACTTTTTACACGTGTCTTTATTGTCAGGAAAAGAAAGTAAGCTATACTTCCTTGAAGACAACTTTACAAGTTTGACCCTACTTTTAAAAATAGTGATGGATCTGTCTTTGATGATATACTGTTGTGAGGGTTAATTTTCATTGTCAACTTGACTGAACATGCAATTACCTGGAAACACACAAAGAAGTATGTCTATGAGGGAATTTCTAGGGAGGTTTAATGGCGAAGGAAAACCCACCTTGAATGCTACTATTGCTATCCCATGGCTATAATAAAGAACTGGAAAAGAAGGGCACAGAGAGCAGCAGAGAGCACCTGTGCTCGTGTCTTTCTGCTTCCTGACTCCAGTGTAATGTGACCAGGTTCTCAGGCCTGCCTCCCCTCTCCCACCACTGCTTCCTGACATGACAACACATAGGACTATCTTCCCTCAAAGGAGGAGCCCAAACAAAGGGCTTTTGTTATTTAAAAAGGAATAGGTAAGGAATGCACAGATTTTTATTTAAAAAAATGGATGAAAACTAAATAGTTCCATTTGTAAAGAACTTTAGGCAGAGCCTAAAGTTTGTAGAACTCTGAATTTCAAATTTCATTCAGTCCAATTCAATTGGCTGAGTTATAGATGAAAACAGTGACGAGCCCTCCCCACTTACCATCTGTTAAGGAGATGCTCTGATTTCTTAGCTAAAGTGTGTTCTTACCAAAATAGACTTTTCTTTCACTTAATACCCAGATTCTGATTCTTTCACACACCAGTCAGTCACCTGCAGCTGGAATACAGTGACCAACATCTAGAAAGCACTGGAGTCCCTGTCTCTCTCCACCCCTCCTGATCTCTCTAAGTTCCATTGAACCACATCATTAACATTTCTCAGGGTGGCATCTGAGTTAGGGTCTCTATTGCTGTGATGAAAACACGATGACCAAATTGCAGGTTGGGGAGGAAAGGGTATCACTGTTCATTACCAAAGAAAGTCAGGACAGGAACTCAAGGGCAGGAACCTGGAGGCAGGAGCTGATAAGGAGGCCATGGAGGGAGGCTACTTACTGGATTGCTCCTCATGGCTCGCTCAGCCTGAATTCTTGTTCTTACAAAACTCAGGACAGCAGCCCAGGGATGGCCCCACCCACCATGGGGTGGGTCCACTAAGAAAATGCCTTACAGCTGGATCCCATGGAGGCAATTCCCTCAACTGAGGCTCCTTCCTCTCTGATGATTCTAACTTGTGTCAAGTTGACCCACAAAACCAGCCAGTACAGGTGGCATTTCTGACATGAATCCCACTGGTCAGGCAGAGGTTTGGCACATCTGTGATTCTAATGTACTTACTTACACAGAGAGATGTGGTCTGTCCTTCCTTTCCTGCCTCTCAGTACACATTGTAGATACTTTCGGTGGTTTAAATGAGAAGTGCATCCCCTACCCCATATATCTGTGTATCTGAAAACTCGGTCCCCACTTGGTGACACCGTTGGGGTTGGCTGTGAAACCTTTAGGAGGTGCAGCCTTGCTAGAGGAAGTGCCTCACTATGGGTCTTTGTCCCAGTTCCACTCTCTCTGATAAAATGTGATGTAAACTTTCTGTTCCTGCTACCATGGCTGCCTGTTGCTATGCCTTCGACACCCTTATGGCTACCCACTTAGCAGCACAAACTAAAAGGCAGCCTTTCCCCTTAAGTGGTGTTTTTGCTTTTTGTGTTTTATCACAGCAACTGAAAAGGAAAAGTAACTAACACTGTTCTCATAGTCTGCGTGTGCTGATGTAGCAGCCAGACAGCAGGCCAATCAGCACAGACTGAAGCAGCCAATGTTTTAGTATTTTACACATACAACTAGATGAATGAATGGCTAGCTCAAGGTTTTAAGCTTGTCGTGTTTTTGGTGTGTGTGTGTGTTTGCTGCTATTTGTTTCTTATTGGGAGGGGCGGATCCTAAAGTTGCAAGGATGAAAGTTGATAGAATTTTCAAAGACACACTTAAAAAAAAAGACATCTTGAGGAAGGAGGGAAGTCTTTAATTTTCAGCTACCAAAATAACAGAAAAAAAAGGTCAACTTATTTATATTCATTTATTTCTATGGGTAATGAATAAATTAAGGAACACGTCACCTCAGACACAGATTGGTTTTTTTTTTATTATAGCTAAGTTAATGCTTTAGTTCCATATATATTTTTGAACTTCCATCAATGTCAAACACCATTTTTTAATACTTAAAAAACAAACAAACAAACACCGCTGGGCATGGTGGCGCATGCCTTTAATCCCAGCACTTGGGAGGCAGAGGCAGGTGGATTTCTGAGTTCGAGGCCAGCCTGGTCTACAAAGTGAGTTTCCAGGACAGCCAGGGCTATACAGAGAAACCCTGTCTCAAAAAACAAAAACAAAACAAAACAAAAAACCAAAAAAAACCCAAACAAACAAAAAAACAGACTCACGAGCACTTTACAGCATTCAAGGAAAGCCAGCTGAGGGTTCATAAGAACATTTTTTCCTTTAAAAAAACACCCATCCAACCAAAATAAAATCATTTTAATTAACTCCTTCCTGAGTAACTAAAACCTTGGAATGTGCTGAAAGGTTATAATAAATAAGGCGAGGACCAACTAGCTTAAAATGTATTTTCTTTTTAAATTAAACTATGTAAAATGTACAATATATTTCATGAAGTACAAACTATGATGGGCCAGGGCCCAAGCAAGCTGATGAAGTACCTTGACTTTTTAGGGTGTAGGGGCTGTGTGCTAGGCCAAGGTACCAGGAGGGTCCTGCAACCAGTCAGCCAACCCCCTCACCTCTGGTGTGACAGTGGCCATGGGTGGCAATTCGAACACACAGCAAGTGCTGTTCACACTTCTAGGAAGCAGGAGACCTTTATGAGTGACCCGCTGTCCCGACTTTTGGACAACAGCCGAGAAAGCCTAGCTAATGCAGCTTTCGTAATACCATGGAGATGACTTATAAAGCCCTGCACTGCAGTCCTCATACTTGTTTGGAGAATGGTAGCAGGTGTTTTCTGTGTTGCTCTTCAAAGTCTGATTAATGGAAAAGCCCAGCTCTCTCTGAACAGGACAAAGGCTATTTCCCCCTCTTTGAACAGCTCCCTTATCTACTTTCTGTCCCAGTTCCCTGGGGCAGAAAGAAGGCCCATGAGTGGCCAGTGCTAGATTTCTCTACCTCTGTGGTCCCTGCCTTTCCTTTGAGCAAGAACCTGTCTTAACACATTTCATGATGTAGGAGCTTCAGCATAGACTGGACAGTTTTTCAGATGACGGGCTTTAGTCCTTGGTCAGTGTCCAGTTTTAGTGAAGGAAGAAAACAAAATTCTAGAGAAACTTGATGGTTTCTGTAAAGTATAAAATGTGTGCCTGGTGTGCCAAGCCAGAGTCTTGTTTACCTTAAGCACTTCTAACTCACTTGGCTAGTGTTCTTCAATGGCAGGCTCTGGGTTAAATCTGAGGCAGACACAAGTTGTCGCCAAATGTCCTTCCCACTGACACCACTGCAGTCTGGCTTCTCAGATCATGTTGGGACATCAATCTACTCTACCCTAGCCAAGCAGGGTCCTGCCCAGACACTGTGGCATTCAAGTCTCTGGCATTGGTGTCCCTGGGAAGGGTTATGGGGGCAAACAGTTCTATAAGAAAATGGTTCTACTGTTGCTAGGGCACGACTTGGAACCTTTAGTTACCAAACACAATGCTCCTGCAGGTCTAGAAGGAATGAAAGATACCAAGTTCTGTAGAGCCCCATTGGCTATGAGTGTGCTTTTGGGATCACACATGGTGTGCAATCGAGCTAAGGATTCCTGCCACGCATATCAAGATCAGAAGTCAGTCAGTTTCTGGCACTTGCACGTTTAACAATGAGGTCCTTATGTTTGATCTGCCCTGCCAACACTTGACATCACAAGCTGACGCACGCCTTCCCAGCACAGCGATATTTGGGAATGGACGTTCTCAGTGGAGCTTGCTGTGCACACAGCTTGATATTTGGGAATGGAAGTTCTCAGTGGAACTTGCTGTGCACACAGCTTGATATTTGGGAATGGAAGGTCTCAGTGAGCTTGCTGTGCACACAGCTTGGTCTTGGTAAGCTTCCCCAGCTCTGATTTGTGAGAAGGTGGGTGCTGGACACTGACTTGTTCTCTCAGAGATAAGAACTGTGTTCTTGGTGACAGTGTCCCCGTGAGAGAGGCAGCATTCTACTGACAGGGTAAGGTGGGGTTGAGGGTTAGAAACTCCAGAACCAGTGGATTCCTCCCTCTTGTCTTCCTTCTACTCCTAGCTGCTTCTAGATCCCTTCCTCTCTGAAATGGTTGTTTCTACAAGATACACATCTAGATATCTTTACCATGGATGTAATATTTTTGGAGTCATTTTACAAATGATAAAATGACTAAGATGGAGTGTATATCTCTCTTTTTTCACTGAAAAGGGCAGGTAGCAGACCAGGAAAGGCTATTTTCTGAAGAGGTGCCTTGTGGTAGAGCCATCTAGTATATCTGGGAAAGCCTCAATGAGGGAAGAAAAACCACACAGAATAAAATTAAACAAATAAAACCCGCAAAACCAGGCATCTTTCAATGATTTCAACATGTGGGAATGTTTTGTTCTTTGCAATGCACTCTAGCATTAATGAAAGTCCCTTCAGAATTTCTCTTCCCCAAAGAACTTTATAAAAAAGGGGGGAATGAAGCCATAGAAACAATCTGTTGCAGGTATCACCTCTTATAAATATCTTCTAGCCATTTTTCGTCATCTTGTTCCTCATCATCGATTGGCTCCTCTGTCTCCAGAGGCGTGGGAATGAAGAACTGTGGTCTCAGGGGAGGTCTGCTCGAGTGAGATTTCAGTCCAAGCTTGCGCTTGAGCAGGTGGAACTGTTCTTTGACGTAGTGGTAGAACTCGTACTCGTATCTCATTCTCTGGTAGAGAATCTGCACTGCCTCAGGGGAGGGGACAGTCTTCTTCACGGTCACAGTCATGTTGCCAAGTTTCCTGTGCTCTGGAAAAGAACCAGGGAGCCCATGAGCAACTAACCAGGAAGCCTTGTTTCAGGAGTAACCAGGGTGTATGAGACTGCCTGGTACTGGACATCCAACAAAGAGGAGAAAATGTCACCATGGGATAGCTCATTTCTAGGCTTATTTGTTTTGGTGGTTTGGAAAGAATGGCTCTTATAGACTCATGTGTTTAAATGCTTCGCCCACAGGGAGTGGCACTATTAGGAGGGTGTGTGTCACTGTGGGCTTGAGCTTTTAGGTTTCATATGTTCAAGCTACACTCAGTGTAGCACACAGCCTCCTGCTGCTGCCTGAGAATAAGGAATAGAACTCTCAGATCCTTCTCTAGCACTACACATAACTGCATGTTGCCATGTTTGCCACCATGATGATAATGGACTAAACCTCTGAATCTGTAAGCCAATCCCAGTTAAGTGATGTCCTTTAGAAGAGTGTCCTGGTCATTGTGTCTTTTCACAGCAATGGAAACCATAACACATGTTTATCATCTTCTTCAGTTTGTTCTAAACTTGGTAAAAGGTGAGGGAAGGCAGTCTACCCACTTGAAAGGTTTAGGAGGGATGATCACGTTGGAGTTGGAGGTTAGCTTGCTAGCACAGTGAAACCCTATGCTAATGAAAATAAAAAAAATACTCATGTGTCTTTTCTTCTGAGAGAGGGAGAGGAAGGAGAAGGAAGAAGAAAGGAAAGGAAAGGAAAGGAAAGGAAAGGAAAGATTCTTGAGATTTTTTTTTTTAATTGAGACAGGGTCCATTATATAGTCCTGGCACTTACTATACAGACCAGACTGGCTCCTGACTCTCAGAGATCCACCTGCCTCTGCATCCTACACTGCTGGAATGAAAGGTGTGCACCCACCATGCCAGGCTAGATTCTCGTGATTTCTACTATTCAATTTATTAGTTAAATAATTTGAGCCAGACTGTTCTAAAATGAATCTGAAGAATTAAAAAAATGATGCAGGCAGCCATTGGCTAAATATTTGGGACAATTCCACAAAGAAGGAACGCAGGCAGCAAGGACAGCATTTGGGGAAATAACTTTCCATTTGCCCACTGAATGGCCCTCAGTCAGTGCTCCTGGTCTCTTGTTAATGCTCCTCTTTAAGTATGTTATGCCTGCATTTTATATTTGTATATTGGGGAAGGAAGCTAAGCTTCTCTGGCAAGCACCTGTCTATAGACAGCGCATCCTGTGGATAGCTCTGGCTTCTTGCCTACCTTCATTTGGCAGAGCTGGCATCTGGACTACCATTGTACATCTCTGGTATGCATTTATCAATTAGCTGAGAGCCCAGGTGTGGAAAACTGGGTGTTATTAGCCCCCTCAGATCCCAAAGGCAAGTAACACAAAAACCATGGTATGCCAGCCTAATGACTTCTGTAGGTAGGTCAACAGGCTGTAACCATTCTAGCAGTCAACAAAGAGTTTAGCATGTTACACGGCTCTTAAAGTAACAGTCACAATTATTACTAGGTATGAAACCATTTGGGAATGTTTTGAGTTAAGTCTCTTAACAAAAAAGGCTTCAGTGGAATTTAAAATAGTACCCATGGAGTAAGTCCAGTGGATTCTATCTGCTCCCAGTGGATTCTAAGTCCAGTGGATTCTATCTGCTCCCAGATAGCCTCAACTTTGGGGACTGGGGTCAGACCCCTTCAAAGCCCTACTGTACCTACATTTTATAAGGTAAAGAAATCTTCCATATACATACATATACATATATATACATATATAATACATATACTGTACATATACATACACACACACACACACACACACACACACACACACACACACACACACACACGTATATATCTCCATCCCAAGGGGCCTTTCCAGCTACAGAGTTTAGAAAGACCCTTTCGTGGGTAGCAAGAGACCCCTAAGTATACTTCCATTTCCTTAGTTTTTGTCACTCTCTGTAGTCCCTCCTCACAAAACATGAGGACAATGACAGCTGCTTTGGAGGGGTCTTAAGTGAGCCCATTTTGTCCTTTCTTTTAATCAAATTTCAGTTTTACATTAACATCCAATTCTTGCTTCATTCACCTTTCCTTTCAGTCACTCTCACTGTTCTGTTACTCTCTCTCTCTCTCTCTCTCTCTCTCTCACACACACACACACACACACACACACACACACACACGGCTTTTTCACACCAAAACTCATTTTTGTGGGAATATAACAAGGATTTGGGTGTCCCAGACTGGCCTTGAACTTGCCAACTGCAGCTGAGATGACCTTAAATTTAGGATCCTCCTGCCTCCACCTCCCCAGTGCTGAGATTATTGCTGTATACCATCACACCCAGTTTTTGAGGTGCTGGGAATTGAACCCTGCGTCTTGTGAATGCCAGGGAATTACTCTGTTTGTTGAGCTACATCACCACTGTGTCTCTTAAAGCGACCGACCCTTGTCTCCATGCTTCTCTGGTGTCTTTCTATCCTTACCACCACAGCCCAACTTCTTGAAGAGCTGTATACATCTGTTGTGACCCGATTTTCAACATCCACAAGTTGGGTCCTTTAAGTTTTTCCTTTCTGTTCCCAAAATACTTCATCCAAATGGTTCCTTGTTGGTCACTCTGTAGACCCTCTGCCAGCCCTTACAGGGCAAAACCATACACCGTATACCTTCTTGAACCACATCCCTCTCATTTGGTACCTGTTACATCTTTTGCCTTATCTCTCTGGTTGCCTCCATCCCATTCTTTGCATCTCTCTTCTTCAGTTTATTCTTTAAATGCTAAGTCCTAAAAATTATATTAATTTGGAGCTGGAGAGATGGCTCAGCAGTTAAGAGCACTAACTGCTCTTCCAGAGGTCCTGAGTTCAATTCCCAGCAACCACATGGTGGCTCACAGCCATCTGTAAGGGGATCCAATGCCCTCTTCATGTCTGAAGACAGCTACAGTGTACTCATATACATAAAATAAATAAGTCTTTAAAAAATTAATTTAGCATATGTGTGTGCGTGTGTGTGTGTGTGTGTATACACCTATGTGGACAAGTATATGTACCACAGTGCATGCATGAAAGTCAGAGGACAATTTTAGGGAGCTCATTCTAACTTCTTCACTATGTGAGCCTCTGGGATCGGACTTGGATTGTCAGGCTTTGTGGCAAATGCTTTCCCCACTGAGCCTTCTCCTTGGCTCATGATAACAGCTTTTCAAGCTTTTGTTTCTCCAGAGCTAGAAAGCAGACTATAAAGTTAATGAAGCTACTAGGAAGAGTTCTATTTCCAGGCAATGGGGGCTTAGACGTCGTCACTGACAGGAAATAACCTTTTAGGGGTTAGAGTTATGTCCACGGATACTGTACTTGATTTGCTATTCTCAGTAACTCCGAGCAGTATCCTTATATAGAATACGTATATCATGACCTTTCTTTTCAGTGGGGATATGCGATGAGCATGTAGGTCATTCAGCAAGATGGGTCACATGACAAGGAAGTAAATGGCAGTGGAAGACTTGAATCTGGGTCCTCCCTGCTGTTGAGAGTTCCCCTAACCCATACGCATAATATAATATAAATAATATAAATCCCAACCAACTCTGCTTTTGTGAGAGAACAGGGGCTAAACTCTAATTCCAAGAAGAAAATCAGAGTCTTCCTGAGCAAGCATTTCCTATGACAACCCCTCCCTCCCTCCCTCAGCAAGAGCCAGTCAGGCTACAGTAGCAGGGTCAAGGTACATAGAGATAACTTAAGACATCCTGCAGAGATTAGATAACTTAGCCATCCTGTTTGTCAGGTGATTTTGTCCCCATGTTCAGTTCCTACAGAGTACACCAGAAATGCAGTTTTAAAAATATTAACCTGCTGACCCATATGGAACTTTCTCAAGCTTTCTATAACGACAATAAATACCCTGCACCCCTAGACTCAGGGATCTTACTCTGACCCATTGCAATGGGGATGCTGAGAGATCTTGCCCAAGAGAGCTCTTAATAAAGACCTTTATGTGTTTGTATTGGGATTGGCTCCTTGGTCATTTTGGGGGTCCCTGCAACGTGGATATAACAACAAATAGTTCGGTTTCCCTAGGCCTAGCTATAGTAAGTATCCAGCAACATCTGGGAAGACCAGAGGTCAGCTTGCCATATGTGTACATGTGTGCACTTGTAAATGGTGCACTGTGTAGAGGCAAGGGACAACTTGTGGGAGTCAGTTCTTTCCTTTCACCTTGAGGGTCCTGGGGCTCAAACTCAGGTCTCAAGGCTTGTCAGTGAGTGCCTTTACCTGCTGAGCCATCCTGCCAGTCCATCAATAGAGAACACTTCAAATCACATTTCAAAGGCACCCTGTCATGCATTTTCCTGCAGGGAATTCAATACTGTGGCTAAGCCTTCCCCACTTTTGCAAAACACTGGCTATTTCCAAACAAAACAAACTTGCTTAAACAGTGGAATTAAGTCTCTTCCCTGACTGTAGCTATACACAAAGTTGGGGGTTTTTGTTGTTATTGCTTCTTTTTTAAGAGTGTCATTTTTTCAGGCATGAAACTACTACACCTTAGAGATCCACAATTGGCCAATGAGATGGCTGAGTGGTAAAAGTGCCTTGTTAGTCAAATCAAATTGGAGCTTTGGAGCTTCAGAGCTTCAGAGCTTGACTGCCAGAACCCATGGTGGAGGGGGGAGCAACCACTCCTAGAAGCTGTCCTGCAGGTGTGAATGCACACTCACAAACAACAACATACACACTAATAATCCATTAATCAAAAGCAGGTGCACTGTGAATGCACACTCACAAACAACAACATACACACTAATAATCGATTAATCAAAAGCAGGTGCACTGTGAATGCACACTCACAAACAACAACATACACACTAATAATCGATTAATCAAAAGCAGGTGCACTGTGAATGCACACTCACAAACAACAACATACACACTAATAATCGATTAATCAAAAGCAGTGCTTGCAGTTGGCATTCTTTGGGAAGCATGCGAGCCCTTGGTAGGCAGTCCCAGGCCTCAATGAGCATTAAGAAGTAAAGCCCTCATTCATGGGCACCCTTTGTTAACTATCTGGGGCACATGACTCTACTGCTCAGTGAGGACATTAGCCAAAGAGGAATCCAAGCCAGAACACCTTCCTTGAAGGCAGAAGTGGAGGTGGCACTGTCAGACCAAGGACAGCCTGGCAGTGTGTCTGCCCCATGGAGAATTGGTTTAGAAATTGATTTAATTATAAGGACTTGCTCTATTTCATGTAGAATCTGGATTTCTGGCTTTTCTTGGAGGAGGGTCTAGTCTTAGCATGACTATCCCCCTGAGAGAGATGGTGCACTCAGACTCCAGGTGCCAGCTCTTTTTTTTTTTTTTTTTTTTTTTTTTTAAAAATTTATGTTGCTTGCCTCTTTACCACAGAGAAATTCTCCAGTCCTTCTGCTATGAAGGCTTTGAAACTCTGGGTTGTATAAACCCAGAAAGCAAGTATTTTCTATTAATGCTTCAGTCAGGCCTCCCTGGTATGTCCACTGCCACCTTCCCTACTCTTTTTACAAATATTTATTGAGCAGTAGTTTGGTACCAGGTGCAGGAGCTGCAAAAGGTGAATGGGACATTGTCCCCAGACATTCTGACAGCTTGCCATGTGCCAGGCTCTGTGAGATACATACACACACCTTTGATTTTTATGACCCCACCCCCACCCCCAGTGCTCTGGGGTCATTTATCACCTTCATAGGCATGGCTCTCACACCAGAACCCTCTCAGGCTCCCAGAGCTGGAAAACAGAGAAGCTAGACATTGGGTCTCAGACTGGCAAGCTGAGCCAAGTTTCAACTGTGCCCCAAAGTGAAGCGGGTACCCCAGGCTAAGGGGACACTCTCCCCCTCCCTCAGAACCAGTGGCCACGGGCAAGGGAAGGCAGGTTTCTGGTTTGCTTCTTGGTCGGATCAGCACTTCCTCTCCTGAACTGGTGGACTTTTCATAAATACTATGCAGAAAGATTCATCTTGTATAGCTCGGTGACCTCAGAATTCTCCAATTTACCCAGGTTACCCATCAAGGCACCAAGGACCCTCGAGATTGCTCAAGGTGTTAAGCCCAGTATGTGAAGTCCTGAGACTGGAAAGAAGGCTTTCTGATTCCAGTCTAGCACTTTCTGGCTATATCACAGGCTATTAATTTCCAAATTGAGTGGAAATCTATAACCACCCACTTCTCCTGGCCCAGTGTATACTCTGGCATTAAGGGGATTGATCCAAAAGAAGGGCTTGAGTGTTCTAACTTGGGTGGGGGGAGGCAGTGCTGCGGGGAGCCCAGAAAGATCTGCTGAAAAACTTAGCAACCAGGAAAAGTGTTTTCAGAATGAAAGGGACTGTCTGTCTCAGTGTTAGCTCCCCAGTGTCCATCTCCACGCCTGGAATAGAGCAACCTTCCATAAGAGTTTGTTGATTTGAAACCTGCATTTTAAATCCATCAGTAAGACTGGATTAACCCAAAGGGCAACTTTGGGTGTTGATATTACATAAGCTGTTGCTTGAGAAATTCCCTTCATGTCTAGAAATCTGATTTCTTGAGGTAGACTAATAGGGAAGGCATGGCTGGTCTGGACGCGGAGTGGAAATCTGCTTTTTCTTTTTTTTTAGTTCTTTCTGTTGAAACCATGTAATGGTGACAGATCACTTTCACCAACTTGGTCAACCTTTAGAATTACTACTGTAAGGTTGCCACACACTTAACTATCTGTGCAGATGGATATGCACCTCTGCCTCCTTACAGTTAACAACTATGTGCTAGGCATATTGTAACTAAGTGAACTAAAGGATTCTGGGTACCTCTGGTCAGAGTGGCATCTATGTGACTTGATTCTGTTTGGTCAGTGGTACGCAATGATTTGATTGGCTATAATCTTTGATTCTCTTTCATGCCCCCCCCATCAGCACAAGAAAAATGTATTTTTTTTAAAAGAGATGGCATAAGAAAGCATTTCCAGAACAAGGGTGAGGACCAGAGTTCAGATTCCCTGACACTCACATAAGAAGCTGGGTAGAACAAGTTGCCTTTCATCCCACTGCTCAGGAGGCTGAGACTCAGGGCACATGGTTAGCCTGATTAGTTGAAGTGTCATGCTCTGAGTTCAGCGAGAGACCTTGACTCAATAAATAACGTGGGGGGGGGGTCTAAGAAAGACATCTGATGTTAACTTCTGACTCTCTCCACATGTGTGCACACCCACGTTTATGCACATTATGCACATAGACACATGCAAAAATAGAAGGAGTAAAACAGTCATTCAGATCTTGGGGATTCATGTTCAAACATGATAATAAATATCGTTCATCAAGAACCTAGCTTGTGTATAAGACTGTGTGGTAACAAGCATGGCCTGCTTAGCTTCAGCTGAGACTATGAACACATGATGCTTTTTCTGACCCAGATCGGGACATTTCGCTAAAGCCTCAACTCTCTCCACCTCTGTTGCACGCACATGATGTTTAGACTGATTCATAATCTTCAGACTCTAAAAAGTTCCTTTGATGTAAATAAAAAAGAAATCACAAACCTGCCACTTGTAGCCTCCCCTACCACGTGTCTTAGCCTGTCAAAGGCGTATAATGGAAATACTTTGTTGCCTTGACTCTGGGCCAGAATAAACAATCTGGAAGCAGTGTGTAAACCCAGCTGCAGCCCAGGACAGAGGCCTTGCTTTATGACCTTGGAGGGAGCTAACCCAGTACAAAAGAATCAGATCTCATGGCTAGCTGGAGCTGTGTTTGATACTGGACAGACTCTGCATCTCCCCGTCTCTATTTGAGAGAATGAATACTTCACAGAGAGCAGAGGGCCTCCCACTCACCAATCTAGACTTGTTTTAACCTGCTCCAACAGAGGTCAGGTAACAAGAAATGGATATGCGCTTCATAGAAACGAAAGTGAGGTCAAATTTTACCTGGGATGGAGGCAGGCATCGTCAGAAGATAGGTATCATTTTTCAGCTTCCGGTTAGCTGAACAGTGATTGACAAGAGGCCCTGCCACTTTAGCAAGTATTCTGTTTTTTCAAAAAAGAAATCTGCATTTTATTATTCAGAGGTTAGAAGATTAGACCCAGAAATTTCTAGCACACACAAGAGAGGAAGACTTTCTCAGGTGACAGGTGAAGAAGAATTGGAGCAGAGGGCTAGGCAGCAGGGGCGAGGCAGGGTGAGCAACAGGGCAAGTGCTGTAGGGCTGCCACCCTAGCAACTCCTGCAGAGCCCTGTGCTGGCTGCTGGGGAAACCGTGTGAACACGATGTGTGTCACAGATAGAGTAAACTCATTTCCTGAATTATGCAGGGCGGCCACACAGTTCAGACACATGAAATACAACTGCAGGGTAGGCTGGCTGCCCTGCAGCTGCGAGCAGCGGAAATGAACATGTGTCACTCTGACTTCACAGCGGTGGGCGGGGCTGGCAGGAGGAGCTTTTGATGTGCCACTCTTGTGATTGATGGCATGCTAAGGTCAGCTTCTTGGAGGTATGGCAATTAAGGGAGGCAGGGTGTGCACACTTCATGGCTGTCTCTGAGTTTAAGGTTGGTAAAGTAAACAGAGGGTTTTTTCTTTCTTTTTCTTTTCGGTCTTCATTTTAGATCTAGAAGTATAAATAACTAAAAATTAAGTTGAGATCACTTTGAATTTCAAGAGAACTTTGCTCTGTGCAGCCAAATGCAAATTACATGGTTTTCTCCATTCCCCCAGTGTGCTAGAATGAAAATGAAGGCCTTTTAACACTCCCTCTCTCCTTTGATAGTTGGAAGCGGGAGGAAAATGCACTTGGCTTGTGTGGCATGGGTCAACAAAAGTCCCCAGAGACCAGGATAGAATGGGTCGCCAAACACCCATGGAGACTGGAGTACTGCCCATTTTGGGGTAGAGGCTAACTGGTCAGTAGCCTGCCATGGGACAGGTAGAAATGTCACATGGGTGGCTCTCAACTCTAGACTCTAAAGACTAGGGTTGCCTGCTAAAGTGACTCCTACTTGGGCAACTCAGCTACACATCAGTTAACTTAGAACCTGCCAAGCCAGCAAAGACGGCAGTGGCCATGGTAGGGGCTGTGGCAGGGACAACAGCTGTGGAGGAGCAGTGGTGTTGGTAATTAATTGGCCTGGACTCAGAACACACATTTATTGATGCTCAATGGTGTACCTAGTAAGCCCAATGCAAATAATATGGGGCCCTTTAAGAGCTGAACACACAGACTTACCTCTGAGAAAGAGCAAATAATAATCAGAAAAACAGACAGACAAAATCCCTCCCAAAACCACTTGGGAATCCTTGTTCCCTGGGGACCTAGTGAAATGGAAAATCAGAAGGGGAAAGAAGGGGTATCACGAGGTTTGATCTTTGTAGTAAGTAAATGCATTTTTTGGTTAGGTCAGACGAATGAATACTCTGGATAAACCAATAACCAAGGGTGCTGACACCTGCAGAGGTTGTATGGGGGCCTGAGTATCCGCAGTGCTGATGATCAGTGGAGCCGAGTGCCTGCAGAAGTGAGCCAACGCCAGCTACACACGGAGGTCCTAAAGCTTAGACCAAGCACCAGGGCTGGAAGAGGCACCTTGGTTCCACCGGGTGCCATTCACATGCAGATCTGTAGGGCACAGCCCAGTGCCTGTCTAGGTCAAGGCTCTAGGAGTTGGCTTTCCCTGGCACTTAGGATCTGTAGGCAGAGGACAAATTGCTATCATGTGTTTTCTCCCCAAGTCTGGACTCCAAATCAGCCCAAAAGCTGGTAACTTCTTTGAAAGACTCTACTAATCTATACACACACACAGACACACACACAGACACACACACAGACACACACACACACACACACACACACACACACACACAGGAGCTCCTCCTATTGAGACCTAACTCTGATGTTAGGTTAATGGCTGTCACTCACACACAGATGATGACACAGCCACAGGAAGTTCTCCTGGCGATCTATCTGTTTTCCTCAAAGGTTTTCCCCCAAAATCAAGTTGTTTATGTAGTTCTACATAGAATTATAAGGCCTCAGGGCACAATGTCAGCTTTATGACTTGGAACTTTCTTAAAGGTATAGTTTTCAACTTAAAAATTCATGTACACAGACACTTATGTATGCATATATACATGTAAATAGATATAGGTGGGCCAGTTTTAGAAAAACTTACAGAAAAATTAAAACACCGAAGTGACTTTTAATCAAGTCATGATTACTACTATAGCAACACATTTCTTCTTTGTGTTTTATTTATGTGCATGAATTACAAAATGCACTGATTATATTTTATTTGGTTTTATGCTCTTTTTAAATAATTTCCATATGTGTAATTTATGTTATATATTTATATAAGTTTAATATATCTATAGTTTATAATTTATACTTTATACTTATATTTTAAAATTTATTCTCTTTTAAATAAGTTATTCCAGGTTCATTGCCCCATCCTTTTAAGACAGGATCTTACTCTGTATCTGGGCTTCACCAGAACTTATGGAAATCCTCCACCCTTGGCCTTCCAACAACTAGAATTTACAGCCATGAGTTAACACACTCAGCCTTCCAAGTGCTAATTTGCAGTGCATTTTAAGATATAATGTCTGAAAATCATACAAACACACTACTTCTATTCATAGGGTTCTTCTTCTTTTTCTACAACTCTAAATGAGTTGTGATGACATCTTAGTTGACCAATGACCTTGAGCCCTGTTACCCTAAGATCAGTGCAGACTCAGATGCCCAGGGGTCCATTTTCTTCTTTTCGGTGGCTTCTTCCAGCAATGTGACACTTATTTAGAATTTACATGACATGATTTCCCTAAACAGTACGGCCTTTACTACTCAGCTTATTAAGGTTTCAAGGTATTCAGATCAGCCTCTATTGGCAGACTAGGAAAACAATAAGAGCACCGGCACTGAACTTGTTATGTATGGCTTCCCAAAGAACACACAACACAAGCAATTCCTGGCAATGATGACAATTACAGACGAGAATTAGCCCTTCATTTCCTCCTCCTTATTGGTAATTCTAAATGGTTTGTAACAGAGTAGAGTCCATTGTCAATTTGTTTTGTCTCAACATTCTCTTTATCACTGTCATCGGTCTTGACAGGGGACCTGACAGTCAGTCCCAGGAGCCAGCAACTGGGATGCTTTCTCTAGAATGCTAACCATGGTGAAATTTTCATAAGCTGAATGATGAAGCTGTTCATGGGGGCTGAACATGTAAGATAAGGGAGCTATTTAACCTCCTGCCCAGACATGAAGAAGTTAAGGTAATGAGAAGTGCTACTCAAAATAGCCATTGCCAAGTCTGGGAGTATCAGATGTTCTGAGGATGCTGTCCGATCCCTCCAGCGTGTGTGTGTGACGCTCCCTTCAAATATGATCCACTTGATCTGGGCAGCTCCAAGCACTGAGTGCAGCAGGCTTTGGAAGAGGGTAAAGGAACAGGCCTACGGACAGTTTCTTTCTCATTTACTATAAGATTTGCAACATGTGCAGGAGGACAGAGCATGTATTACAAGCACATCCAAAGCAGAGCCCTATGAAAGAATGCACTGAGGGACCCATTCCCGTTTGTACGGGAGGCCCATTTGTTTATTTAAGCTAAGTTTGAAGCTGCCCACTGAATGTCAGACACGCCAGGACCATCAGAGGGAAGTATGGCAGGGTAAAGTTATGGAGCTTGAAAATAGAATGGTAATTAACATTTATGCACTGTAAAAATGTTGCAGACACAGTAAACTGGCAAAAGCAATCTGGGAGGACAAAATATATTTAAAAAATAGTTTTGAAAGTTTTTGTTGCAGTAGGAATGTGAATTTGTAGCTGAAAATAAATTCTAATGAGAAAAATCCATCACTTTCATTCTTCTGATGTGAGAAAGACTAGTGTGCTGGGCAGAAGCTCTGAAGGCCGTGGTAAATGAAGGCGGTGGGGGAGGGCTTATGGGCAGAACCTTCAGGTCCACAGTTAAGAGAAGCTGCAGAAGCCTGCTGCATTAGTGGGAGAGAGGTCAGACTGCCAGGACAGACTTCTGTTGTAAAGTAAAGCAAGCCCCAAACTATGGTAATGTGTGCCAGGGTCCTTGTCTCTTCTGCCACGCCCCTTTCCTTCCATTTCCCCTTCTTCCCTTCCCTCTCTTCTTTCTTACCTCTCCCCTCCTCTCTGCTCTTCCCTTTCTCTCCCCTCCCTTTCTCTCTTCTCTTCCCCTCCCTTGCTCCCCTCTTCTCCCTCCTTCTCTTCTTCCCGCTCCTTTCCTCTCATCCATTCTGCAACTGGACTGGAATTAAACCAAAGGCTTGAGCATGGGAAGCCAAGCCTGTACCTCCGAGCTTACACCCCAACCTGTAGCCATCTTCTTAGATAACATAGAACAAAAGGTTTACAGAGAAACAATTTACTACACTGGAAGGAGCATGCTATAGATTAGAAGAAGCCAAGAAAGAGGTGCTGATTTTTAAGAATTTTTTTTAAAGAGCATTATTTTAAAAACTGCTCCTAGCTATCATTAGGCTCTGATATCATCACATCTGGTTCACTGTATAATGGCTTTAAAGGCAGGTGGGGGAAAGGACAGGAGGGAAGGGATAGCCAGGCTGCCATTTGAGACAGTCTTCCAGACTGCATTCAAAAGATGGAAAACCAAAGATGTCTGAGGGAGAAAATTCAACTGGAAAAGCTGTAAGCCATTACATCTTAGACTTACTGGAGCATGAAATGAAATTTCATGATGTTCTAAAACAACAACCTAAGTGCTTAGAACTGAGTAAGCGAATTGGCACCCCACCCATACCATACTTTTATCTCATTTCGATAGAATAGTGGAAACTGGTCCATAAGGGCCCAATTCCCTTTTCCAAGTCACACACAGTTAGAGAACCACTTTTTAAAAATCACTTCTAGTCGCGCTGCCTTCTAACAAAACCACATATAGACACACAGATTGATTGATGACTTTCAGTGTCCTTTCATCTTGACAGCCTGTCACAGAGTGATTGATTTAAAGATCTCCATGGACCCACCCTCCCATCAGCCTATCTACAAACCTCATAGCCAAGTGTAAAGACCCAGACATCTTCACTACTACATCTCTTGAGTTTCCACGAGGGCTGTGGGCTTTCAGACAGAAACATTGGGGGTCATGGGCTTGATTTTCAAATATCCCTTCTTCCTGTTTTACTCTTTGACCCAAAGAGAAAGTTACCAATGATTTCTGATCCAGAAAACAACGTGGTCAAGTTCCAAGCTTAGAGCAGCTTCACAGTACTGTCACACTGGCCTGTGGTCTCCACTGCCCAGTTTCCTTTCTTAAACTAGAAATTTATCTGTTACTTGTCACCATGTAAAACAGAGTTCTTAAACAATAAAAAAAATCTATTACGTGTTACCTTTTAAAAATAGAGTCCTTATACTACTACCCCCTGCGTGTGTCCATGTGCCTAGAGGTCAGAGAACAATGTCTATTTTCTCTTTCTACCTGGAGCAGGGAGGGGGATGGTC
Source organism: Mus minutoides (assembly GCA_902729485.2). NCBI lineage: Eukaryota > Metazoa > Chordata > Mammalia > Rodentia > Muridae > Mus > Mus minutoides. The sequence continues at coordinate 2,580,391 of LR749507.1, forward strand.
AAATGTAGGTCATCAACCTTGGAGACAAGTGCCTTTACCCACTGAGCTATCATGGCAGCCCTCATAGTTTCTTTATAAGACCATCTGAAGTCATTTGTTTCTGTAAGATGTACACATTACTGGACTCTCATGAGAATGTATTTTAAGGTTTTACCACTGTGAACAGACACCATGACCAAGCCAACTCTTATAAGGACATTTAATTGGGGCTGGGTTACAGGTTTAGAGGTTCAATCCATTATCATTCAAGGTAGGAACATGGCAGTGTCCAGGAAGGCATGGAGTGTTGGAGGAGCTGAGTGTTCTACATCTTGTACAAGGCAAACAGGAGAAGACTGGTTTCCAAGCAGCTAGGCTAAAGGTCTTAAAGCACAGGCCCACTGTGACACACCTACTCCAAGGCCACACCCTCCAACAAGGCCACACCTCCAAATAGTGCCACGTCCTGGGGCCAAGCGTAAGGTCAGTATGAGTGTGTTCCTCTTTAGCAATGAGCACACGGTGATGCTGTGAACACAATGGCTGTAGGAATGAGCATGTCCTCACTGCTAACTTCTATACAATTTCAACCCAAAGGATCATGTACCATATAGCTTAACTCAGTCATCATGGCTTGGATCTTACATACGGCAATAAAACACACTGGCAATGCCTTGGCTAATTAGAGGGGAATGACATCTCTTTGGTTCTTCTTTGAGTAGATTTAAGGTCTCCCATCTTTTTGAACATTTGCAGAAATGCCTGATGCATAAGAAAATTCTGCACACTGTCGCCACCACTGCAAAGTCCAGCCATCAGGATGGGAGAGCTGTGGAGGCCACGGGGAGGAAGCTAGAACATGCAGAAGGATCATTCCCGATTTCAAGTTTGCCAGCCCCAGTCAGAGGCAACAGAGGGTCATGGGAACTACAGCTCGTGTTGTGTCAAGCCCATGCTGGGTGGGTTTTAGAGGTCACAATCAGGAGCAGCATTTCAATCCATGTGTTAAAGATTTTTTTGAGTACCAGGACTGACTGTTCAGAACAGCTCTGGAGATGAGCCCCAAGCAGACATTTTTGGCCAGGAGAACATCTTGAAGGTGTTTAGACCACCATGTGTCTGTATTCCTGGAGGTGCTTAGATCCCATTTTCTATATGTTAATGGTTGCAACATCATTCTTTATATCCACTTAGAGTGTTTAAGAGGAGTTAGGTTTCAGTTCCATATAACACCCTCAGTTTATCTCCTGGATGGAAAGATACATGAATAATGACTTTTTCCTAATGTAAAATAAATACAGACAAAGTAGTTTGAAATTCAAGATTATACTTTACAGCAGCAGATGATAAATAAGCCATTTCCATAACTGTCATGTTAAAACCAGATGACATATGGGCTTGGTCTGTACACATAAATATCAACATGGAGATATGAGGAATACTAGTATTTTAAGGAAAATATATGATACTCACTGTTAGTGTGGAATGTTTGCAATTGCTATTCATAACATACCAACTCAATGGTATTCATGAATAATAAAGGCCTTTGCAAAGCATTGGAAAAGTAATAATTCTTGTTAGCACCCTAGCAAGACCTAACTACAATGTAAGTTGATTTTTACTAGTGGGTAATCATATTTCTTTCTAGTAGACTATGTATTTTCACATGTAATATAAAAATGTTACTGAATGTCAACTCACTTTAAATTGAACAGTGAACACATCACTGAATATTTCTCGATTTATGTGACTAGAATGATTAGCCTACTAAGAAGAATTTTAAGTTTGTTCATCAATCACTGGTTAGTTCTATATGAGTCACACACTCAAAGGAACTTTGCAGCACCAGCAGCCATTTGCAGAAACTAGACAGAAAAGACCTCTGTGTTTGCTTCACTATTTTAGAAAAATAAGCAGTTTTGCTTGGACTGTTTACTTCCATACATTCCAGTCCTCCATGCATTAGAAAGCCTTACGAAAGCCAAAGACATTGACACAGCAGAAACAAATGGGTTTAATGCTGTCAAGGCTAAGCCTTTGCAAGCACCTTATTAAAGTGGCCACTTGAGTAATTCCCAACCATTAAAACCTTTGCCCTGTGAAAAAGAGACTAATACGTCAAGACGTCAGAGACCAGCATCGTGCCAGCACCACCGTGCTCCCTAGAAACATTGGCGTCTTACAGATTTAGCAGAGTGGAATGTCCTTAGACCCCTACTCTCAGTTAGCTGCCATCCCTCCACGGATCTTTATCTCCCACTCTGCACTCTGCATGGAGGTTAAGTGAAGACAAGGGCCACACAGAGGTGTTAGAAGTCACCTGGCCAGAGTGTGAGAGCTGCCTCTACCAACTGCCAGGTTAGTGACTGCGGGAGGCCACGGATTCTCTTCAAGCTGACAGTCCCCACATCTATAAGATGAACGAAATTATAGAATCTGCTGCATAGGGTGATCACTAAATAATATACACAAGTTAGGGTTTGACAACAGGTCCCCAACAGGGGTAAAACTGCCACAACTGGCAAATGGTGTTGTTGCTACCAACTCTTAACCAGAAATAGAAAATAACAGTTAATGAGTCTAACAGGTTACAAAAGAAGGGTTCTCATGTATGGTAAGACCACAAGGCTCTTGTCAAAACAATCCTGCACAAAGGCCCTTGCAACTTTATACCAAAACATTCCCCTGAGGACAGCTGCTTAGCAACGCTCTGTTCAACCTCAGCATCACCCTCGTTGGTGATCCTGTGGCCAAGGACTGTTATTTCAGAATGTCTTCTGTAATTCTCCTCATTGCGGCTTCAAACCTTCCCTTCAAAGAGGCTTCAAAGAGGCTACTCTTTGGAGGTGTTCACCATTACTATTCCATATATATTCCCACAGCAATGTCCTGCTGTCTCAAACATCAATACTCTATCAGCACTCCTTGGAGCGCCTCTGTGCTATTAAGGTTGACAGTAGAAGAGCAAGTAGTGCTGCCTGCCACCCTCTGTCTCAAAGTGTCCCCTTCAGATGCCAGTATTATGTCATCACACCAGAAAAATCACTAACCTTCCCAATTAACACAAGAAAGAATTCAAGCTCTAGTTTAACTGAAACTGAGAGTATAATACTGACTCCATGGGACACATCACGTCTTCCCTAAGGTTTGAAGATCTGCCGGTCCAGTGACAGTAATCACATTCTGTACCATATTCACAAACACTCATGGAGCTTTCTCCATCCACATCTCCATTAGCTTTATAAAAGTTTCAGAGAAGGTTGTGTTTATAGATGCCACACAACCTATAATTGACCCTATTTTCTTTAAAAATTTTTTGAACACTACATCTTGGAAGTTTCATACATTTTTATCTCTATAATTGACCCCATTTTCTTAAAAAATTTTTGAACACTACATCTTGGAAGTTTCATACATTTTTATCTCCTCTGTCCCATTTGGGTAACACTCTCTTTTCTGTACAAGTGATCTTCTTAAAGTTGTTTTAATTTAATTTTCTCTCTCTCTCTCTCTCTCTCTCTCTCTCTCTGTGTGTGTGTGTGTGTGTGTGTGTGTGTGTGTGTATGTATGTGTGTATGCAAGCTCCTGTATGCACATAAAAGCCAGAGGACAACTTTCAAGAGTTGGCTCTCTCTTTCTTGTTAATCTTCCATTTTCTTTTGTCTTGCATCTGGCCTGTTCTTGACATATAACAAGCTTTCAATAAAGTTTTATAAGATCTCTCTACTGTCATTACTACTATAGCTGGGTATTTAAGGGAAAAGACAGTATACAAACAGAGACACAAAGGACGCATTGGGTTCCTGGGTATATCAGACAATTTAGTATTTATTCCTTGGCTTGATTTTCTGATTTATGTGATTTGATAAAACCAATTTGTACTTGGTTTCTTAGGGAATGACATGCTACTTAAAAAATTAAAAATATAGAATATCATTTTGAGACTGAATTGGAATTGTTTGAAAGATGACCAACAATTGGTATTAGAAAGATCAGGTCCATTCAAAGACCATTTGCTTTCTGTGTTGGTCTGCCCATTTTTACTGGAATGTTCACTCTTTTTTTTTTTTTTTTGGTTTTTTTTTTTTTTTTTTTTTTTTTTTTTTTTTTTTTTTTTTTTTTTTTTTTTTTTTTTTTTTTTTTTTTTTTTTTTTTTTTTTTTTTTTTTTTTTTTTTTTTTTT
>LR749507.1:2584651-2713583 GCA_902729485.2 Mus minutoides
AGCTCTATTTTCTATACCTCTTCTAATCAGAAGTAGAAATACTGGCTTCACTATCATTCTCTAACCTTGAGAATAACTGTTTCCCCACAGATATGGCTGTGCAGGACCTATAGCTCTGGTAACTGTAGTGCTTCACTGACCATGAAAGGAAAAGCTTGCTGCCTGCCTAGTCCCAGCTTGTAGAATCCACATCATGCCATGAAGGTTGGCCTTTGAACTCACCCTTCCCATCAACTCTGAATCCTATCATCTTTCTCTGGGAAGCCTAAACCTCCATTTTAGCTGCCTCCCACCCAGCTAAAACACAGGCCCCACCATTGCCCTGGATCCGGCTTCTTAAGATACAGAGGTTCCTGGATCTTTAAGAAACAGTGAACAGGGTAGAGAAAAGTCAGGAGGACACGTGCAGGTACTCACATTCCAACTCCCCTCATTGCCATTTTTCTCTCTTCTTATCTCTTGATTTCCAGCATTTTTGAAGAATTAGTCATTCATCATATAAAGCCATGGAATAATTGACTTATATTCTCTAGGGGGTATAGTGGCGGCGGCTTACCTCTATCTAAAGAAAAGTTCCTGGCTTTTATTTTGGTCACTTAATTTTGAAGGAATTTTGAAAATATACTTTATGGAAAGATATCAATAAGGCCTAACTTCACTCCTGAATCGTGCTGGTTTTTTTTTTTTTTTTTTTTTCTTTCTCAGTAAGGAGCCTCATCAGTCACCGGGAACAGTAAATAGGCAAATGTCATTCTAGCATTCCTACAGGATTGGGCTATGGAATGCAAGCACAAGTTGGACTGTCCACACCTACCAAGCCTAATAAATCAGTGCCCTCTGGATGTCATGACAAGGAGACTTTATTAGGTGCCACCTGTAATCACTCAATTAAAAACAAATAAAGGATGCATGCTTAAGTCTTGGCCCCTCACACTGAAAACAGCTGCACTGCTCACATCTGGTTTGGTTAAACCACAATCCTGGTATTTTAATCTTAGAAGGTGAGCACGTTAGTGGTCATAGAGTTAAGGCATTTTGTTCTCCAATTAATGGCAGTTTTGCACTAATGGAAAAGATCTATGCATTCCCTCCTATAAGGAAACCATCTAATGTACCTGCACAGTTGCTCCAAATGGTCAAGCTTTTGGACTTTATGCTTGGTCTTTATATTTGGTTTTTATCCCAGCAAGATAATGTCAATATAACTAGAGATTAGAGAGGGACAGAATGCTAGTATTTCAGGGCTTGAAACTTACACACCTTACATACTTATTACATTTTATACCTCCTATATACTAAGCAGGAAGTACTGTGTGTATATTTGCTGGTGTGTATGTGCTGGTGCACATACATCTCACAGTGGGTTTTTAAAGGACCATTGACAAAAACTTGGCAGTCCCCTTGGTGGAATAAAAAGAAACACTGTAGAAGCAAGGTTAGTGATCTGTAGAGAGAGAATCTGGCAGCAGGACAAACCATAAGTCGAATCCAGGCTGGCATCTGAGTGACTGAGCTCTTCATTGGCCTTCTTGATCAATACTGCCTACCATGCAGGGGCTTAGAGGGGCAGAAAAGGGACAGAATAATAGGTGCCTTAGCATTGCTCAAGGGACCCAGGGCCTTCTCTTACCTTCCTGTCACTTTCACTTGAAAATTCAATCATTTTCCTGGCCCCAAGACACTTCCCCCACCTTTAACATTCAGTGTGTTTATGATATAAGAGTTGGAAATGTTTTTAAGAATCATTGGTAACCTCATCATACAAACATATGTATGACTAACTGTCTAAGCATTGCGTGGTATGTCAACTTTATCACTGTCTTGTACTTACATCGTTCCTCAAATGCAATGGCACCATCCTGTAAGTACTGTCTGCTGTCCTTCCTTCACTTGCTTCTCGTCACAGCACGTGTCCCATGCCCGCTCATGTCATCACATGCTTTGGAAAGCATGCTCTATTAGTTTACTTGTGTGGTGTTCTTCACACTGGAGCATCTCGTCTACTTAACCACTGTCCCATTGTGTGTGTGTGTGTGTGTGTGTGTGTGTGTGTGTGTGCATGTGTATAGATGGCCAGAAGAAGTCATTGGATCCCTTGCTTCTAGAGTTACAGGTTATGAGCCCTCTGAGTAGGCTCTGGGAATCAAATTAAAATATTTTAGAAGAGTGGGATGTATTCTTAACTACTGAGCCATTTCTCTGGCCCCCAACCTCTTATTGTTGGATAATTAGATCTGGTTTTGCCTTACAATTGAAAACTATAATGAGAATATCATTATGGTAGCTTCAATGCAACTGGCATCTTCTCTCTCTCTCTCTCTCTCTCTCTCTCTCTCTGTATGTATGTATGTATGTATGTATGTATGTATGTATGTATATATGTATGTATGTCTACCTGATTTGAATGGCTTATGGTATACAGGTATTTTTTTGGTCAAGAAGTTGAATAAATTAAGATATTATAAACACAGCACAAGAATACAATTTGATAAGATTTCACAGCTGTTATAATCATCAACCACCAGGGCCACAATCAAAATCCAGGATTTTTCCATCAGTTGACCAGCTATGGACATTTTGAAGGCTCATGTTATACAGCATCAAATTACTTTTAGCCAGGAGTGGTGTCTTATGCCTATAATTCTAGCACTTGGGAGGTGAAGACAGGAAGACCAGGAATTCTATACTACTTTGACTACATACTGAGCTTGAAGCCAGCTGGGACTGCATAAGAACCCATCTCAAAAACCCCAAACTAACAATGGTAGCAATAAGTTATTACTTAATTAAGCAATATTTATTAATATACATATTGTAAGTATGTATATTAATATACACATGTATATTATATGTATACATAATATATATATCCATATTCTTTCCCCTAAGGTTGTATAGTGGGCTACTAAATTGGCATTTCCCTGCCTTCTTCCCTTCAGGGACTTCTATATTTCTTAGCAGTCACTTGTATAATGAATAACAGTTTAATAGACAATGTGCTCGCATTCTTAATGTGAATATCTGCTATGACTTGTTCTCTAAACAGCCTGTGCTAAAAGGAAAAGGCAGAAGATTTAAGGAGGAGGGCCTGTAGCAGTTCTCAATCTGTGGGTCACAACCCCTTTTAGGGTGACATATCAGATATCCTTCATATTAGATATTTAATAATGATTCAAAACAGTAGCAAAATCACAGTTATGAAGCAGCAACAAAAATGATTTTTTGGTTGGAGTCACCACAGCATGAGGAACTGTATTAAAGGGTCACAGCGTAGCCATTGGTTTAGAGAGAGGTTTTGGGGTGTGTGCTGTTCAGGAGACAATGTGCTCCCCTCTTGTGTTTCCTTGCTATGATGTGACCCACTTTGCACTGCAGACGCTCTCAGCTGTGCTGACATCTCCAGGCTGATATCTGATCTTAGGCTAAACCCTTGAGCAAACAAACCTTCGTACTTATTGTAGTTGGTCACCTCAGGTCATTTCAACAGTAAAAGGAAGCAGACGGAAGAATACTATTACTGAGGTTGGGCTTATTTTTCAGCATCTTATTGAGTACTTGATTTTTTTCTCTACTTTTATCTGTTAATGATTTTAGACTCACAAGATCATATATTAATAATACAATATGAACACAGTGCCATGCATCACGGTTGCACATATAACTGCTACTAACACATATTTAAACATGCTAAATAAATGTTGCTCTCCGAGAGTCATGAATAGATTTGGCCCCCACAGACTCATGTGTTTGAAAGCTTGGCCCACAGGAAATGATACTATTAGGAGGTGTGGCCTTAATGAAGGTGTTGGCTATGAGGTCTCTATGCTCATGCCCTACCCAGTGTGGAATTCCAGTCCCCTCCTACAGAAGACAATCTTCTCCTGGCTGCCTTTAGGTCAAGGTGCCTTTAGGTCATGGTGCTCCTCCAGCACCATGTGTGCGCGGATGCTGCCATGCTTCCCACCATGACGATAATGGACTTAACCTCTGAAACTGTAAGCCAGGCCCAACTAAATGTTGTCCTTTATAAGAGTTGTCATGGTCATGGTGTCTCTCCACAGCAATGGGAAGCCCAGTTAAGGTACTCTCTTTATATGTAGATATGATTTATGACTTTTTAAAATGTTTTATGCTTAAAATTTTCATTTTACTTATTTTGCATATGCATAAACTTATATGCATATGCATAGTGGAGGAGGGACCTATGGAGATCTGAGGATTACCAGTAGGAGTCGGGTTCCTGTGTCTCTGCTTCCTATGTGGGTCCTGGGGTTTGAACTTAGGTCATCGGGCTTGCCAGCAGGTGTCTTTACTCACCGGAGCATCTTGCTGGCTCCCTTTTATATTGTTTTTCTGCTTAACAAATACTTAGCAAAACCCCATCACCAAAATAAAATTGTCATTTATACTTTTGTGTATTTTTTTAACGTTCTTATTTTCAGAATGCTTCTAGCTCTGGACCATCTGGAGTGTGTTAAGGCTCCTGGCATAGGATGAGAGGACTCATTCTCAGAGCAATTAGTCAATGTGTTTTTCTTCTCTGTTTACTCATTTGCCTGAATGCTCTTTACTGTACCAAGCACCACTTTTACATGGCCATCTGCCTTGCTCTGCTCACCCTTGGAGCTTGTGTCCCCTCCAGTATTTTAAACAGGAGCTTTCCAGTATTCTGGAATCTTCTAGGGCAAAATTTCTTCTCAATTAAAAAAAGAGAACAAGAAAGAAAGAAACGAAAAATCACTGGTCATCTCTGACTCTCGTGTTTATTTTTCCAGATGACCCTGAGGATAATTTTAAGTAATGAAAGCACACGGTAACTTCAGAAAAAATGCCACTTTTTTTTTTGCAACAGCCCCTCCCCCATCCATCTGCATGAATGTGGATTTCCTCATGGTTTGCATTTCTGTGGTGGTTGGTGTTGCTCTCTAAGCAAAGTTTGGTGCCCACATTGCAAGTGGAAATTTGGGACTTGAATTTCTCTCAAGGGCTAGAATTATTAAGGAGAAATTCTGAGCCAATTTGAAACACGCACCCAAAAAGTGGGTGAGAGAGCACAAAAGATTAGATTTCAGAAAACCAGGACTTTGAGTGTTTAAAATGCCCCATAAATCCTTCTGAAAATGTGTTTCTCTAACTGACTACCTCATATTAGCATGAGGAATTCTTGATGGAGATCATTAAAGAGACAGAGGCTACCATGACAGCATCATTTGTCACATATTCTCCAAGTCACCATTAGTTCAGCCTTAGCAATGACTAGTAAAATATGGTTAAGTATTTGGCACCATTTCATACCACTGGCTTGCTTGCTCCATTTCACAGATGTGTAGAAATAATGTCTGGCTTCAATTTGCATCTGAGATGGGGTGTACATGTAGTTTTTACTCTAGGTTTACTTTTAAAATAAACAAGAGCAAATGGGATGTGGTCAGTCAACTTCATGTGACCTCAGAATTTATATTAGAAAATAACTCCAGTTACTAGTTTCAAAGGTGAGTTTCAAAATAACACAGGAGGAAAAGAATTCCTCCCCAAGTCTAACCAAGGAGCCAAGATGCTCAAATCAGGAGGTACCAAATGGGTAATCTACTACCAACATGAGTTGAAGCCAGCAGGGATGCCATGTCACACAACATGACACTGATGCCAGCAATACTAGGACTCATACATGATGGATTGGTTATGTTGGGCTATCCTTGGAAGCTCAAATACTGGGCCAAGTTAAGCCTTTACTCAATGCTTGCCTGATCAGCGACTGGATATAAAAAATATCAAATGGGGTGGTGGTGGTGGTATAGGGGACTTTCGGGATAGCATTTGAAATGTAAATGAAGAAAATACCTAATAAAAAAATTGGAAAAAAAATCAATCTTGAAGTCAAGGATGGAGGTTCAACACCTATAATCCCAGCACTTATTGGCAGAGGCAGGAGGATCTAGACCAGGTTCCAGTTTAGTTATATAGTGACTTTGAAACCAATCAGGATTATCTGTGATTCTATCATGAAACAAAATAGAACATAATCAAAACAAACCCCAATAAACTAACACAACCCTTCCCAAAGACGAGCAATGGTGTCAACACGAGTGTCTATCTGGACACAGGGTCATTATTGCCACTGTTCCCTCAAACATCTCTGAGGTTATCTGTTCTCTTTGTTCATAGGAAACAGATGCTCAGAGACACTAAGGAGTTTGCCCAAGTTAAACAGCTGCTAAGAACTGGGGTTAGGGGCCAGAGAGAGCACAGCCTAGACTGATGACTTGAGTCCAACTCCTGGGATCTATGTAACAGAGGGAGAGAACTGACTTCACTAGGTGGCTTCTGGCTTCCACACATGTACCAGAACGAGTACATGTGCACACAGATATACCCCACTCCACGAATGAATAAAGGAGTAATATAACTAAAAATAAAAATTAAGAAGAATTAGAAACTATAGGTTAAAATCTAAGTACACTGGCTGTGGAGCCTGTGTCTGATCTCTGTATCTACACATCCAAGGCTAGGAGAAGAAAGTTCAGAGATAGAAGTAGTACTTTATGAAAGATACCTTTAGTTTCCCAATAGAGTGTCAAAGCCAAGGTCAAATGAACCAGAGTTCCAGAGAATCAGCTACTGCAAGGCCAACTGAAGGGTGAGTTAGCCCTGGCTTTGTCAGAGGCTGTAGGAGGGCTAATCAAAGTTGGCTTGAACAACTAACAGACTGCTCTGGGATAGCCTATGCTAACAGATAACCTGCATATTGCCAACCAAGAGGGGTCTTTGAGTAGACTTGATTACCCATGAATTCTGCTCTCCCCTCCCCCGAATAGGACTCTGATCCATAAATAGTGTTGTGAAGATGCACTCCAGGCCATTGTATTATAAATGCACTAAAGCTATGCATAGATTTGAGGAAAAAAAAATCTCTATCACATAATTCTTGACAGTGGCCTGGAGGAAATAAGAGTTGTTGACAGCCACATGCCTAGCATCCAGTAATCTGGCTTCTGTGTTTTCTATGGTGAGCAGGGAAAGTTTCCAGAAAGTTCTTGAGGAGATTTCTGAGAACATTCATTTTTCTTTCAAGGTATAATCAAAAGATTGTAAGCTTCCCAGACTGGGTGACTGCAAAAGGATATCTGCACCTCCTTAAATGAAAACATGAAATCTCAGAAGGTAATCACAGAGAAGAAGCTGGGATGGAGCCCCTCCACTCCCAAGATCCCACTCCATTCTCCCAGGGATTGCTAGCTTTGGGAAGTAAGACACTGTGGCACTTCCTAGTACTTCCTGGTCCCCTCCCAGGACACACAAGCCAATCAGAGGAGAAGCCAGTGTCCCCAGGTTCCTCCTGGTATCCACATGTACTTCTGAGTAAGTGTTCTGTTTGCCATTCTTGTGTCTAGAATGATGGGATATTATGGCTCTCCCTGCCCTCAAGGATTGTTGGCTGATATCTGTCTATGAGATATCATAGAGTAAACAGATGAGGGGCATGTTTGGAAGTCCTGTGAGTAGGTATGGTGAAGAAGAGACACCGGGACCAGCTGCAGGGACACAAATCCACTTTATTTGGGGTTTTCAAGGCTTATGTAATTTTGGGGATTTGGGGGTGGTAGGGGTAGAAACATCCAGGATGGGCAAAGGTCACTGACTGAGGACTTAGGCTACAAGCATTAGCATGGCAAAGCATTTCAGGAATCTCAGGTGCTAGCTGATTGGGTTCTTACTGGGAGAAAAGAAGCTGAACCTGTAATTTAACTAAGGTTATATGCCATTCTGCATGTAGAGGCATGTGGGGACTTTCTGAACTCCACAGTAAAGGTCAGAAAAGGGGAAGCCCTGTCAATGAAGGGTGTGCTCCAGATAACACTGAGCTCTGGAAGGCTAGCTACCTAGACAATGGCAGATTTCCACCTTAATTAGCAGGGTTTTCTCACAGATATCACAGATGTGAAAGCCCCAACTGCTCAGAGACAACCTGCTACACTAAAGTATGCTTGTGAACCAGTGATCCCCTTCCCCTTGGTTCTCAACATCACTACTGCTTTAGCAAGAAGTAAAATTCACCAAAACAAACAAACAAACAAAAAACAACAAAAATAGAAAATAATATAGGAAGGCCTTCAGAAACAAACCAATCTCAGAAGAAATAACAAAGTTCAAAATAGGCCCTACATAGCTCATGCTAGCCCACAAGAGCCTGTGCTCCCCACTGCCACAGTCCTGGGTCTTAGCTTCAGCTCTTCTAAATCTTTCTGAATAGGAAATTAGCACAAGGTGGTAAACACAGTGTCAGGAGAGTCACATTCATAATGGTAATAAAAAGTCCTCACCAACTGACACACAGCTGAGACACTGTTTATTGAGGCAGTGTGAACTCAGGATGGGGACAGATACTTTCCAATTTCTAGAACAAAACACTGAGCCTTTGATGTTGGCATTTTGGCTTCTTTCTTTGGGGTGAATTCTGGGTAGGTTTTGTTTTGCTTGTTTGACTTTTCTGCAAGCATTTTGTGCTTCAGATTAATATGACAACTGAAGTTTGTGTTACTGGAAGAGATTCTGGCTTTTTGTGCCCAAAGCATTCGACTGCTGAGTATATCATTAAGTGAATCTGAAAGTGACTTGGATTTTTTCTTTTAAGGAACTTTCCAGATGTGCTTCTGCCTTCTTGAGGCCTGACCTTCCTATCTCTGTTGGTATTAAGCTGAAGCCACAGGCATGCAGAAGTTGTCAGTAAACTAATGAAACCCTAGGTGGAACAAGACATGGATGGCACTGGTGACATTAGATATTAAGTTCAGCCTGTGGGTGTGGATGTCTGAGTAACTTTCCCATCGACCCCCATCACCTTTGAAAAGCAAACTGTTGAAAGGTGAGAGATGGCAGATGACGTAAAAGCCACTATACCATGTTCACATCATCTGGATATTGTACCTCTGTATTGATGCTAAGGACTGAGAACGAATGGGAACTGTAGACCCCATCCCACCCCCATAGCTATAAACATAACAGAAGTCAGATTACTTACAAGACAGTTTTCAGTTTTGAGATGAAACAACACGGACAGCTTTTTACAACAATTCACTATTCCTTGAAGATTAAGAGCTGGTAGAAATTTTAGGCTGAGCAGAAGGATCTGTTTAGCAGAAACTTCACAAATCTGATTTATGTTTTATGAGGAATTAAATTACAGGTTTTTCCCCCCTTTTTTAAAACTCTGAACCATTAAAACCAACTATTCAGCCAAAAATGTATTTGGGATTTAACATCTTCTTTTGGAAAAATATTTTTAAAAGTGATGAGTTCCAGGCACTAAAGGGCTGTGAAACTCTATTTTAACAATATGATGGGGCCTACCTTTAACCAAAGCAAAGTTAATAATAATATGGTCTAAGATCAAGGCTAATAACACATGCAGCTGAGTATCTACTTATAGACACTCTGGGAGTCGTGTGGTCTTTGGTGATAGCCATTGGGGCTGATTCTGAGTTGGTAAAAGTAAGCTAATCTTCCATGATCGATGCCAGAAACCAACTCACATGCCCTACTATACTTAGGCAAACAATATCCTATGATATAATGTGGAAATCTAGAAGTGTGGGTGAGCCAAGAAATCACCCTGAACAAACACAAGATTTCATCACCACTTGGAGTGTCAGGACTCTATTCTGGCTCTAAGATGGGCAGCCTCAGCCCATCAGAGCTGGTTCTGACTGAGAGCCAATCCCAGACTCCTCTAGGTTGTTTTCTGTCAGATCGCACTGGGGTGGGCCAGGCCTTGTGTTTCAGTAGCCTACTCCTCTGTAGCAGGACTCACTGTCAGGTAGATGGATGGGAAAGTGGACAGGACTTTACCTCACAGGACTGGGACTCCTGAGCCAATGGGAGAAGCTATGTCAATGTTTATCAAATAAGCTCTGAATCCCCTGCCCCCATCCTATGCCCCACAAAAATCACCTTAGATGAATACTTTTGTGAAGTACCATGAAAACAAGTTGTTAGTAAAAACAAAACAATGACTGTGGTCTTGTCAGATCACCATGTAGGTTCCCAAATGCTAATTCTCAGTCTCTGCTCTCAGCTCGCCTCATCGGGGGCTGGCAGCAGGCTGCTTGCAAACTGGCACCATTCCATGTCCTTATAATTTGGGTCACAGAGCTTGACTATGGCTTGGGTCACCGCAGACACAAAGGCCTCATTGGGACATGATCCCAGACAAGAGCACCATTCCTCCTATGACTCCTAGGTCAAGTGACAGTTTTCCCAGCCACACCAGGAGGACAGGCCTGGCCAGGGAAACCTTTCTCTCCTCCTGCACTGAGCCTTTGAGTGTCTTTCTTTGACTTTATTTTCTTTTCAAACTCCTTTCTGGGTAAATGCAGGAGATTCCAGCAGCCCTGACACCCTGGCTCATATGGAATGTATTTAGAGAGAAGGAAAAACTCCAATGGTTATATGATTTTGAACTGGCTCGAACACAGTGTGGCTGGAATTTCAGCACTGGCTTTTGTTTACATTTGTCATGACACACTGGTTATAGAAGCTGTTGCTACTGCTACACAAACAGCTGTAGCCTAGACCCTTTGATGGTTTTGCCTTCTCCTGTACATTAGCTGACTGACGGGGTTCACCCAGCCAGGGTCTCAGCTCTCTTGCTTGGAAGCCTTCACCATGGCTCATGGACATTTCAAAGGCATTTCTCCCAAAAGGAACATCTGCCAGCATAGGACACTGAAGGGTCTCTTCTCATCAGACTCAACTGATGAGTATTTCTGAAATAGCCATGTTGTTGGCACACACACACACACACACACACACACACACACACACACACACACAGAGTTTGTTTGTTTGTTTTTTGTTTGTTTGTTTGTTTGAGACAGGTTTTTTTCACATAGCCCTGGCTCTCCTGGAATTCTCTCTCTAAGCCTTGAACTCAGAGATCAGCCTGTCTCTGTTTCCAGAGTGCTGGAATTAAAGGCGTGCCCCACCACTGCCTGTCAGTCTATATTCTTAAGAGTTATCTTTCTTCATCAGTTTTTAACCTATGAGCCTTCTCCTAAAAGAAACCTTGAACATGGCACCAATATGTCTTCGAGTGATTCAAAACGGTAGCTAGAATCCATGTTTAAGTATGTTCCCATCACTGTGATGAAAATATGTGACAGAAACATATTAAGAAAGGGAAGGCTTATTTGGGATCCCCGTGTCAGAGGGTTTCAGTTCCTGGTAGCATAGAAGGTGTGGATGTGTTCACTATGGCATGCAGCAAAGACATCATAGTAGACCACCACCATGTGGGACTAGCTATAAGCTTGTAATATCCACTACTTCTATCAGCTGGCAGCACCACATAACGGGCCCACAGCTTCCCAAAACAGCAGCTACTAACTGGGGACCAAGTGTTCAAAACAGAATACCATGTGAGCCATTTCAGATTCAAACCATATGGGAGCCTTATCAAAGAGCATAGGGCCCCAGTGAATGGGACCTTGAGTTGGCTTGCTTTGTTCATGAGAGAAATGTGTGTAAGAGATCAAGTCAGGATCTATGAATACAAAATGGGCCCTAGACCCTTCCCATCCAGAGAGTAGGGCTATCTGAAGTTAAATCCAAAGACTTGGACTACATGCCTCCACTTCCTCATCTTGAAAAGAGTCACTATACACAATTATAACTTCACAACAGACTGCAAAGTCACAAGGACAGAAGAGTTGGAGAAGGATGTTTGTGTCAGGCAGACTTTCACCAGTTTCTGACAGATAAAGAGCAGCTGGAGGGATATGTCCCTTTGGTGGAGCTGAGGAGCTTCCGGAGTGCTGAGAAGGGCACCAGCTCAAGAAGGGCACCAGCTCACCTACTGCCATCCCTGAGAGGCACGTCTAGCTATGAGACAAATTCTCTCCCAGGCTGCATGTGGTCATGTGTCTCACAGTGCTTCCCACTTCCCCCAGGGAAACATTCTTCACTGTATTCTGCACTGGGGAGCTGCAGCTGAGGCTCTAAGGGCTTTGCAAACTCAGAGAGGAAAAGCTAGAGAGATGCAGGCTAAAATACAGTGACCAGTGCAGTCAGGGTAACCTGCTGTTCTGTTGCCATAGCAACAACCAGATGTGTGTTCCACGCCCCTACTACATCACACTCCCCCTCTCCTCCCCAAAACAGATGTGCACAGGGTTTCCTAGTGGGGAAACAACAAGCTCAAGAGTAAATGAGATCTGTGACAGTTACAGAGATGTTCCCAGTGAACACGCCATGGTTGCTTAGTCACCTCAAGTCTATCTTCTCTGTCACAGCCAGAAGTCTAAGGATGACCTCCACCACCAGACGAAAGCTCCCAGGCTGATAATGCATACCCAGACTAACCACACTGCCAACAGGAGTGCATGGCCAGCAGAGTAGTGACTGTCACAGGGAATGAAGGAAAGGGTCTGAAGGTGACTTCCCTAGTTTGAACAGCTTTAAGACATCAATGGAAAAGTTAGAATATCAAAAGTAAAATTTTTAAAGGAGGGAAAGAGTCAAAGAGATAGGAAACAAAAAGAGGGAAAAAATCATGAACAAAGAAAAGAAATGCTGGAGAGGTGGCTCAGGGGTTAAGAGCACTGACTGCTCTTCCAGAGGTCCTGAGTTCAATTCCCAGCACCCACATGGTAGCTCCCCACCATCTGCAATTCTAGTTCCAGCATCCCACATCCTCACACAGACATACATGCAGGCAAAACACAAATGCCAATAAAATAAATAAATGAAAAAAATGTTTAAATCATTAAAGAAACAAAACAAGAAATGATAAATGGGGCTGGAGAGGGGAAGGAGAAAAGGGTGGTATGTGTGAAATGTAATTATGAAGAAATTCACATAGGCCAGATCAGTAATGGAGATAGGCAGCCATACATTAGACTTCTCAAACACTCATGAACTGCAGGAACTGACTTGCTGCTAAGGTTCAAATGGTCCTTCCAAGATGCATGCTGAAATGTATCTGCTACCAGAGCAGGCCTTGAGAAATTATTAGGTCAGGAAGAGAGATTAATTTGGGGAGTGAGTAAAAGCAAGCTTGGCAAATGGCTCCCTATAAATCAGAGGGCATCGGCCCTCTTTCTCCCTGTCTTAGTCACTGTCATATTGCTGTGAAGAGACACCAGGACCAAGGCAACTCTTATAAGAGAAAGCATTTAACTGGAAGGATTGTTTGCAGTTTTAGAGGTGTAGTCCATTCTTATCATGGTGGGGTGTAGGAAGCCGCACCTGGGCTTCCCCGCAGCAGCGAATGCTGCTGCAACCGGGCTCTGAGAGGCCCCGCCTCCGAGAATCCCCGGGCTCCGAGAATCCCCGGGCTCCGAGAAGCCCCGGCTCTGAGAAGCCCTGGGCTCTGAGAAGTCCTGGCTCTGAGAAGCCCTGGGCTCTGAGAAGTCCTAGCTCTGAGAAGCCCTGGGCTCCGAGAAGCCCCGGCTCCATAAAGCCTTCCATTCAGTGATAGCCCTCCGGCCCTCTGCCATTACAAGATGGCGGAGGACCAGCCGGCTGTCAGGGAAGAGAGCCTAGTGCGCATGCGTAGCACTTTCCTCAGGCCCTCCTCAGGCAGTAGCCCAACCCGAAGGGAAAATATGCTAATGAGGCACTGCTTGTAGTACCAATGAAGGGAAAATATGCTAATGGATGTGGCTTGTGGCACCAATGAATGGGCCACATGCAAATGAGGTATGGCTTGGTGTACCAATCCGCATCCACTACAACAACCCCTCCCCTTTCCTGAAAGAGTATAAAAGCAGCAGCTCTGCTGCAGTTCTGGGTTCCTGGGAATCTACAAGCAAGGTGCTCCAGAATAAAGCTGACTGAGAAGATCCCGGTGGTGGCGTGACTTTCTTGCTGGTCGACGGAGGCAGGGAGGCGCGCTGCAGTGGGGAGCATGGCAGCATGAACGGCACTAGAGCAGTAGCTGAGAGATACTGATCTGCAGGCAGAAGAGTGAGAACAAGAGAGAGGGAGAGAGGGAGAGAGGGGGCAAAGGAAAGAGGGGGATCGAGAGGGAGAGACAGAGACACAGAGAAAGATGAGAGAGAGCAAGAGAGACAGAGAGACAGAGCGAGACAGAAAGACAGACAGAAGCACACACACACACACACACAGAGTGAGAGAGAGCAGGAGAGTGAGTGAGAGAGCAAGAAAGAGCAAGAGAGAGAGAGAGAGAGACACACACACACAGAGCACATGCAGGAGAGTGAGAGTGTGAGAGACAGTCAGAGAGAGAGAGTGAGTGAAAGAGACAGACAAAGACAGGGAGAGAGGGGGAGAGAGGAGAGAGAGCGCGAAAGAGTGACAGAGAGAGGGGGTAGGCAAGGAGGGAGGAAGAAAGGGAGAGGGGGAGAGATTTTTGAAACCTGAAAGCCTACCCCCAGTGACATACTTCCTTCAAGGCTACACCTCTTAATCCTTCCTAAACAGTGCCAGCCATTCTTATTCAAATCACGTCTCCCTCTGCTCTAGCCACCTGATCCTTTCTGCCATGTAGCAAGGTGTCCCTCAACAGACACTAGCCTAGGACTTCCAACCCTCTAGAACCACAAGCTCAGCAAACCTGTAGTTTTTATAATTTAATCAGTCTGTGGTATTCTGTTATAGTAGCAGAACATGGAGTAGACACCCCCAACTCCACTGTGCGCCTTGTATTAGGAGGTAAGGCAGGGACACCTTACAGTAGGATGAAATACCAAACAAGGACAGGGTCCACGGAGAATGGGAAACAAGATCTCTCTCTCTCTCTCTCTCTCTCTCTCTCTCTCTCTCTCTCTCTCTCACACACACACACACACACACACACACACACACTGGTAATGAAAGTAACAGAGCAGAGCTGTGCAGGAGCTTCCAAGAAATGAGCTCAAGCTTTAGCAAGAGGCGAGGAACTCTGAGCTGGAGGTAGGGGTGTAGGTGGAGGGAGAACGAACATCTGATAACACTGAAATGATATTAAAATAATATTGATGCAACATCAAGATTTGATAAGTAAAAACAAATCTCAGTATTTTCTTTTAAAGAAAGGCATTAATTAATTCCAGAAAAAGCAATATCTGCTGCTAGAAGTCAAACATAACTGTGATACACTAGTGAGTAACTGTGATATATGAGTGGGCTGTCAGCAAGCCCCAGCAGTGAGGCCAAATGACTATCATATTAGGAGAGCATGGGGAGAAGCAGAGGAAAGGGTGATGGAATAAAAGAGCTAAAGAACGTCTCATGTAAATCTCTTATTGCACACTAGCATTAAGCAGCACGGTGTTTGGAAGGTCCACGTAATCACACTCACGGTGGCTGGCAGCCTGCAGAGCCGACACTGAAAGGAGATTGGAATAGTAAAGGCCGATTCCTAGTGAGCATCTTTTTGATAATATTGGGTCTTATCTAAGGGTCTTAGTCCACTTTAATGAACAATTAAAGACAAGAAGGTAAGACTCCAAGAGCACTGACTGCTCTTCCGGAGTTCAATTCCCAGCAACCACATGGTGGCTCCCAACCATCTGTATGGGATCCAATGCCCTCTTCTGGTGCGTCTTGATACTTGGTTCCAGTCATATCTGCTTGGCCAAGCAGGAGCGTGGAGGTGGGCTGCCTTTTCACCATCAGGGTCATGTCGGATTTCTCCGTGGGTTTGTGGAGAAGAGATGAATGTGGTAGACACGGTCCATGTGGCACTACTCAGTAGACGGTAATGCCAATGCCAGTGTCTGACCTTTTTTTTTACTGTACCCTTTTAAAGTTTGCCACTAGACAACTTTGTAACACTAGACAAACTAGGTCATCGTAGCCCGACAGAAACTTCTGAGGGCCTACAAAAACACAGACCAAGAAATGATATGTCTACTTGAAAAAGATTTGGCTAAAAAAAAAAAAAATAGAACATTCAACTGTACAGTGCTGATTCAGACAAAAACGGACTAGAGAGATGCGCCACCCACCCCTTGCCTGGGCTATGTGCCGCCTCGCCCCCACTTCTCTGTGCTTGGATGTCATCTCTAAGTGGAGCCAGTCAAGGGGGTAAAGCCACAGCCCAAAGCACAGAGACAGTCCTCAAGTTCTCTGTCATGAGTCCCATCTGTGTCCTGGGTGGGTAGAGGCATTGTGGTGTAGGCCATGAATGGGAGAAGACTAGGAAGGCCTTATTAAGGTCAGTTGCCCATCTCCAGGATCAGGTCTAACCTTGGCTCATGCTTTAGAAGTGGGGCAGCTTTGTCAAAGAGCAGGGAACTCTGCAGTTGTAACGTATGAGGTGTAAAGTCATCCCTTGGTCATAATCTCACACAGGGCAAAGCATGCGACTCAGTCTGATTGAAAACAACTCGGGGTGGAAGCCATTACATTCTAAAGCAGAGGAAAATAACCCAGAACAGAGATGGCTGCTCTCTCCTCCGCTTCTCTGCCATTAGACAGCTTTCATCAGGGGAAACAACTCATAAATGAGGAAACTTTCCCAGAACACTGTGCGAATTTGGAAGCAATGGTGAAGTGTGCATTTGGGGTTCTCCACAAGGGAAACTTGGGACCCGGAAGAGATCAAGGCCCAAGGGATGAAGGATGGGTTAGAAGAAAGTGGTCTAAGAAGAGGACCATGCCTGGGGAGAGAGGCAGTTCATGGCCAGGCCAGGAAGGGAGAGGAGCAGATAGGGAATCCTCACCACTGGGCATGGGAATTTTGGATGGGTGCAGGCAGAGAAGCTGGTGTGTGTGTGTGGTGGTGGTGGGGGTCGAGGGAGAAGAACTTTGGGTGGAAAAGCTCAGGACTGGGAATTGCCCCCAAGCTCTGAAAGAAGCGAGAGCCTCTCCGGTCAGTAGAGGAAGTGGGCAGGGCAGCACACCCGAGACTGGTGTGGACGACACAGGTCTAAGTTACATCACAGGAAGGGTAGAGGCTGTGGCCTTGTACAGACCGAGGCAAAGAGAAGTGTCACCGAACCTGAGAGGACTCTGGGCTAACTCAGGGAGTCAGGACCAGCAGGCATGAGCTGCTGCAGGCTGCAGGAACCCGCTCTGTTTTGCATACCATACAGCCTTCCACACCCATGTGGCAAACTCCTACACAGCCTTTAAGCCAGGGCCTGAACACCCCTCCTGGAGTCATGTGGCTCCAGACTAGGGATGCTACTCCATGTACTTGGTTTATTTTTTACACCACCCTGTCCCAGGGCTGGCAAAATTCAGACCTCTAGATTTATATCTACACATGTTTAACATGCTCAATATTATTAGAAAAATCAATGTTCTGAGCTGAGTCCTCTGTGTCGCTATCACTGTAGAGACATCTCACAGAGACACTTTAACCTAGAGGAAGAACGGCCTTAAAGCAAGAGCAGCAGACAAGCAAACGAAAACCTTACCAGTCACGGTCGGTGCTATTGCCGATAAAACAAGCAACAAGAGGAAACAGATAAAACACACAGGGAGAGAAAACCTGCCTCCCCCCAGCCCTGGTGTGGTGTGTGTGTGTGTGTGTGTGTGTGTGTGTGTGTGTGTGTTAGGCTCTCATCTAAGCTTTCCTAACATATGCATCTAGAGGCTGCAGGCACATAAAATAACAGTCCTATAAGATATATTGGGGTACCAGGCTGCAGTTACAGGGTCCCATCAGCCCTTGTAGGAATATATTCTCTAAATATCACTCCAGGCTTCTGAGAGCAAAGACAAAGAAGCTCTTCCAGCCAGTGACAATTTTCCACTCTGCCCCGTAGCCACTGACACGTGATCGGTTGTACTAAGGATCTAGAACTGCTCTCTATTTCCCTCGGCCATCAGAAGGTGCCACATTTTCAAGGTGGCTTAACCAGAGGTGACCTGTGGACATTTCTTTTTTGTTTACTTTTCTTCCAGTACTAGAACTCGAAACCAAGGCTTCATGCTTCCAGGTAAGTACTCCACCACTGAACTATACCTTCAGACCTTTTGATGACCTTGTGTTTTTTTGGTTTTTTGGTTTTTTTTGCATAAACTTTACTTTGCATCCATTTACAGATCTTGTCTTCAAGCTTTTGCCTTCAGTGGAAACACACTGTGAATGTGTAACAACCATGAGCCCATGATGGTGAGGAGGATATTTTAGAAGGACTCAGCTTTGTGGTGTTTTGTGGTGGTTCTGAGAACTCAAGCTTGAATGTCACCTCTGTTACTTGGGGTAGTAGCACTGTACACAGGACTTGTTAACTGTGGGTGGGGAATATAGCCCCTTTCAAGCCAGGGCTCCTTGTTGAAAAAGAAAAAGGAAAGAAGATCTGCTTCCTCACCTTAGAGGATTCGCTCAAGAATCCAGCAAGGCTGTCTATGTGGAGGTGCCGTGTGAGCTTTTGAAATGCGATACACATGATCCCTCTTTAGACGCTGTGGCAGGCTTTGTGATCCAGGACCATAATAAAGATCATGAGTCTGCTTGTTTGAGCTTGGATAGGTACACATAGACACACATACACACAGAGATATATATACACACAAAGATACATGTATACACAGACATATACACTCATAGATACACCCACAGACACATACAGATACACATATACACATATTCATATATAGACAAACACACAGAGACCCATACATAGACATTCACACACAGACTCACAGACATACACACGCACACACGTACATACAGTCACACAGATTTCATATATACACACACATATATACACACACACATGCACAGATACACATACATACAAAGTCACACAGAGACATACACAGATACACAGACACATACAAAGACACACACACAGACACACAATACGCACACATATATTCCCACATGTGATGCACTGTTAATATTATTAGAATCTGAGCTTAGGACTTAGCTAGTGAAAACTACCTGGAGGCTATGGACAAGAGATGACGCATGAGAAGAGAGGGGTCATATTACCAGCAATGAGAGTTATCTAAAGAACTTCATTGGCTTCTGAAGCTAGATTAATTTCTTCTGGAATTATTAAATTATTTTAAGGTCCCAGGAATTTTCAAAACTTTTGTTTTAGGTCAGCAGCAATAGAAAGTATGAAATAAAAATGGAAATGAAAGGTGAAAGGCAGGACCTGTTTAATATGGGTATTTTAGAATTGTAGATAGGTGTGTTCTGAATTAACAGTACATACACATGTGTGCATAAACATCACATAGAGACTAACTGGAGATGAACATATTTGATTGTGAACTCCTACACCTCCAACACCAGTGGCTCCCATAAAATGCAAGTTAGATGTCTAAAATTAGTGAAATTTCAGGTTGTTTGAACTGGGCTCGCATATCTATGTTCAGACAGTAAGGATGACTTCTCTGCTCTTTAGGGACCGAGTTTTGACGGAAACCATGGCTATCTCCTGGAAAAAATAGAGCAATGCTGCCCCCTGCTGGAGAAAGGCTAACAGTGCCTTAACATTCTGATGGATGTTTGGCTATGGAAAACTAGCAAGACAGAAACCGTGAATCTTCCTTTCACTAAAATCATCATCATCATCATCATCATCATCATCATCATCATCATCATCATCAATATTTGTATTTGGGCATGCATTATCTATTAAATGGCAGGTACACTGAAAGACCCAAAATTCAGCACCAGTTAAGGGGAACTGGTCCCGAGTCAAATCTCAATGGTGGACTTCATTTCAAAGTTCAAACTCTCAGACATTTCTGGTAAGAATTCAGACAGTTTAAGCAAGTCCCTACTGACTTGGATGATATGTGCTCTTTATCTGCTGATCAGGCATGTCAGTGTGGCAGTGTTTCCAGTAAAGAGCCTCCCTTGAGAAACACAAAATTCCCCAGAAGAGAATGCTTCCCCTTCTCCTAAGACAGAAATACAGAAGTGTAATGTCTTCAAGGTAGAAGGGCCATATTCACAGATCAGCTGTAACTGATGAGCTAAGATGACACTCCTCCCTTTCCTCTTCTTTTAGTCTTGCCCATTTGCTCTTCCCACTACACACACACACACACACACACACACACACACACACACACACACACCTTCTGCCTTCCTTCATGCTTCCCTCCTTTTCTGGCTGTAGAGGTTACAGCTAAATCTAAAGTCATGGTTTTTCACAGCTATGCCTCATGATAGCTCATCACTGAATGTTTAATTAAGGACTATGGATCCCGCCCCTTTAAGGTAGGTTACATTTATGTACATTATACAGATGGGGAAGGCTGAGGCTTCAGGTGGGTACGTTGCCATGGCCATACTGCTAATAAGTGAGCATGCCTTCAGACAACCTTTAGTTAACCACTATGATGAACACAGACGGCTCAGAGAATGAAGACTAGAAATGACTAGCAGGGAGATCTTTGTTTTGATCACCCTGGTAGCAGCAGCCCCAAGGAAGAAAGGATTCTGTATAGTGAGCCCTCTCTAGGCTGCTGATAGGGCTAGATGATTTCCATCACCACACTCGAGGCACTGTGGACTACCCAGGACTATGAGAGGACTGTGTGAACTGGGGGCTGAACAAGGAGCTCAAAAGCACACTGTGTGAGACCTTAGATCTCAGCGAGACAAACCCTGAAGGTCACACAGTAAGAATGTCTCTGTTCAGGCTACACAGTCTGACCCATGGCAGAGAATATGCCAGGAGAGCTTCCTGGCTCAGCTTAGCACTCTTTTATAAGAATAACTTTTTAAAAATAATAATTATTCATTTATTTTATAAGTACACACCAGAAAAGGGCATCGGATCCCATCACAGATGGTTGTACACCACCATGTCGTTGCTGGGACTTGAACTCAGAACCTCTGGAAGAGTAGTCAGTGTTCTTAACTACTGAGCCATCTCTCCAGACTTCAAGAATGACTTTGGTTATATAGAAACCAAGCATTCATTCAGTATTTGTTTTAATTCTGTTGAATATTTTTTTTTCTTTAATTTCTAGATTGGTAAAAACTAGAATTTAAATGGTGTGCCACACCATTTAAAATTTTTCTTTTATGCATCTGTTACTTCTAGCAAATGCTCTCACTTGAATATTGCAATGCAAATTAACTCACAAACACTGTGATACTGATCAAAGACCTCGAGGGGTGGGGTGGGGGGTCTAGCGGTCACTTAGAGACAATGAACAAGCAAAAAATCTAGCTGGCACAACATTTGATGTGTCCTTTGTCAAACTTACCTATAAAATGTGTGAACATATTTTCAAAACAGTCCCTTGTAAATGAACTTAGTTTTCAAGGTTAGTACTTGAGTCGGTGGTTTGGAATTTATTCTGATGGTTGCCAACTGTGTTCTCAAAGCCTCCCCTAAATGCCTACTGAGTTTCCCATCATGCTCCAGGGCTTATAATTATAATGAAAACAAGAATACTGAAGTAGTTCTAGTAATGGAAAGCATTTTAAAAACAAGGTAAAAGGATGGACACATGAGTTCTCAAGTTTTTGAAGAAGGAAAGTTATTGGTTTCACTAGGCCACACAGTTCCGTCCACCAGCTAGGTGGCGCTATTGAACAATACTAACTTGGTTACTATTGAACAAGACTAACTCAGTTACTGGTCCCGCCAGAACTGCTTCTATGACATATAGCCAGGTGCTCTTTTTTTTTTTTTTTTTAAATTAACTTGCTTATTTATTTTAGCTGTTACCATCAATCACTGCAACTTAGCATACAAAATCAGGCCTAAGGAATTTCTGTCAGCTCACTTGTTTTGGTGGCACTGGAGATCAAGCTCGGCCCTGTGAGCAGAGTAGGCAAATGCTCCAACTGAACCAACATTTCAGGGGTTTGAGAGTTAAGGAAAGGAGACACAGGTGCATTAAAATTCATGGCTCAGAAAGAAGTACCGCAGTCTTTCTCTGACCTTCATTGCAAGGGGCTTCTTACAGAAGGGACTATAGACTTCTCTAGGTTGGCTTCTATTTTTCTTTCAAAAGGGGCAGGGGTAAAAAGTAAAGATCATGGGGATTTAGCAGTAAAAAGAAGGGGTGTGTGATGGTCAGATCTCATTGTAAACCTGATTGAATTGGGTCATCATGAAAATATAAGTTTGGGTGTTTTCTGAAGGTGCTTCCTGGAAGGTTCAACGGAGGAGAGAAAACCATCTACTGGTGGACGGTACCATCCTGTGGGTTGGTGTCCCAGACTGAAGAGGGGGAGTGCTGACCACTGGCTCTTTCCCTTCTTGCTTGCAGGCAGCCGAGGCAATGTGTGACTGTAGCATCTGGGGATTATATCCAGGCTGTAGGCCTGCTAGGAAAGAGCTCTACCATCGAATTGCTCTATCAGCCCTAGAATTCTTGCATACTGGGAAACACCAGAACAAGGCATTCTGGTGTGGACAGGTAAAAGAGAGCCACACCCCCTTTCAGCTGTCTGACCTTTAACCCACCAATGAATCATGATGACAGAGCAATATTTCGCCTTGTAACCGCAGAAGTCTGAATAGAACAAGAGGTTGGTCAGGAGTCTCTGCTCAACCCACACCCTCTACCTTGGGGGACACAGAGACTATTAGGAGAGAGGAACCATTTGCTCCCTTGGCCTTCAGCGTCATCGTAAGAGAATAGCAGAAGACAATGCCAAGTCACCACAGTACACAGAAGTTGCTGAACTCTTGATCCAAAGTTCATTTGGTCATGCATGCACACACTTCACATCAGCAGAGAACTAATCTGGGGTCATAAACTGTATTGCCACAATCTCTACTCAGTAACTGAGTTTAGAACAGACAGCAGGGGTCTCAGGAACCCCTTCTGTGTCAGGAATTAATCTTTTTTTTTTTTCATCACTTTGCTGTTGGAAAAGAGCTAGGGTACCCAAGATGCATCCTGAAAACAGAGTCGATGTGCCACACCATGTAACCCCGTAGAGCAGCTGCATCAGGCTTCTGGAAGCTTTTCATCCTACTACACAAGATTACCAGATGTCCCTGACTCCTCCTGAGGACTTTACCATGTTGTTACTGCCAAAATCAAAGAGGAAAGAGTTTTAATTTACTGGTGGGAAGATGGTAGCTGTAGCTCAAAGAGCTAAGGGTGACCCAATCTTCACAGGTCTCTTCTACTTTAGTGAGTATGCTTACAGATCGTGGGATCAAGGCCCACCATTTCAGAGATGCCATCCATTTAGCTGAAGAAAATAGAAAGTTAATTCAAGCAGCAGCTAGGTATTTGCTCCTTTGGACACAGTTGTTATAGGAGGTTTATATGTGTTTAAAAACTGATGTTTTGTTTTTTGTTTTTCAAGACAGGGTTGTAGCCTTGGCTGTCCCGGAACTCACTCTGTAGACCAGGCTGGCCTCGAACTCAGAAATCTGCCTGCCTCTGCCTCCAGAGTGCTGGGATTAAAGGTGTGCGCCACCACTGCCCAGCTTAAAAACAGATGTAAATGGCTTCACATCTTGCCATTTAACAGATGTCTAGATAAATATGTGTCACCAAGATTCAGTCAGCCTTTTATCCCCACCTCCTCTCTTTCTCCTGTCTTTCCTTCACTTACACAGAGAGGGTGGGGGAGGAAGAGGGAGGAGAGGAAGAGACAGAGCCAAGACAGACAGACAGACAGACAGACAGACAGACAGACAGACAGAGGAAGGGTCCACACAAGAATGCCTCAAGTCTTCCTTTAAGACTCTAATGTAGGGTAAGCCCTCTCTAGGGCTACACAAAGAGAGGGAGGCTCACAGTGTCTTACAGAACAGTCATCAGACACAGCACCATGCTGACACCCTTCCCGTTCAATAGATGTAAACTCCTGCATGTGCCTGTTATCAAAAGGACAGAGGGAGCTCTAGTTTCAAAGCCCAGCTACTGAAGACTCATTACACTTCTAGCTCTTCAAATCGGTTTTCTGATAGGAAGGCTCTCAGCAGGGCTCACCTTTAGGTTTTCAGGCACATTCTTACATGCAGATAAATTAGATTTTCATTTCTGAATGAGAGCAGGAGAGAGCCAGAGGCTTTTGAAGAACCCGTCACCCCATCTACCCAAGTGGCAGGGCCGCAGTGTAGCAGGAAGGGCAAAGACAGGCCCTGGGGATACAGATGTGGTTCCAAGTCCACCTGACTGTCTGTAGTGCTTGGGAGGGTTTCTTCTGTTGGCTATGTCTACCAGGCCATTTGCTCTCACCCATTTTCCAGCATAACAGCACAAAGCCACAAACTGATCGGGGAATAAGTATGCAAGACGTGCTGTGCAGAGTAGATTAGGGAACATAGAAAAGAGCGTGGCAAGAAAGCATCTTCCTCTCAAGCTAAATAATAATGAAAATAAATGAAAATAAATGATGGATTTCTGAAAGTAATTATATGCACAGTGGCACCGTGGGCTGTCCTGCGATCGCTTTGCTGCTCTCTCTATTTCTCGTTCCTACTTGGGGAGCACTTGATGTGTGAGAGCAAAATCTTAATTGTATTTTCGATTTGTTTTCCTATCTAATCTACTACTGGGGTTTTACACGCCAGAGTTCGTTTGTCAGTGGCCCTTGGGCCAGAGCTGCCCCATCTCAAGCAGCTCTTGCCCTACCTACTGCTATTTGCATCCAGGAGCTCCAGGTGTGCGCATGTACTCCCCATCCTCTGTTCCCCAAGGCAACATGTTTGGGGTAAACTGGTGGAAAATGTTGTAAACTTCTGTTTTTAGGGAGTGGGACATAGCCATGGGGATGCTAACCATGGTGAGTCTGTGTTTCAGCTGTGTTAAAGCCTGGGGTTTGGAATTGAAAGTTCATGTTTCTCCTCTGTCTTTGACAGCCTGGGGGACACAAGTTGTCACACTGTATTTTCATCTCCCAAGTCCTTGTCAAGACTGGAAAGCCTTAAACGGGGCCCTACCAGGGAGAGGGCATCCAGTGGCATTACCTGGGTCCTTGTAGATGCTCAGCACACCCTTGAAGTAATGAGGTAAAAATCTTTCCAGTAAAAGCAGCACGTCTTCCAGCTCCTCCAGAATCCCCACGAGCAGGAAGTTTTCGTTCACGTTCAGCTTGGCCCGCTCCAGCGCCCACTCACCAGGCTCCCTTGACAAGACAAGAAAGTTGCTTCACCTCAAAGATGTGCAGCAACAACCCATGAGGCTAGTTCTAGAAATGTGCGGTCTACCCTGGTTTCTCTAGCTGGGGTGCATTTCACATGTGCACAAGGGCCAGGGCCTTGAAATGAATATGCCTCTCTAAGTATTTGGTGTAAGACAAATACAGGCACAGACACTTAGGTCCTGAGCAGATGGTTAGCATGGCTTTTTTTTTTTAATAATTAGTTTAGTTTATGTATGTGAGTACACAGTCGCTCTCTTCAGACACACCAGAGGAGGGTATTGGACCCATTACAGGTGGTTGTGAGGCACCATGTGGTTGCTGGGACTGGACTTGAACTCAGGACCTCTGGAAGAGCACTCAGTGTTTTCAACTGCTGAGCCATCTCTCCAGCCCCTAGAATAGTTTATTTATTTTTTATTTTATTTTATTTTTTATTTTGTTTTTCGAGATAGGGTTTCTCTGTGTAGCCCTGGCTGTCCTGGAACTCACTCTGTAGACCAGGCTGGCCTCGAACTCAGAAATCCGCCTGCCTCTGCCTCCCAAGTGCTGGGATTAAAGGCGTGCGCCACCACACCTGGCTTCCGGAGTAGAGCGAACTTAATGAAGTTAGAGTCATTGGCAATACGTTTGCAGTGATCAAAACTAGTGTCCAATAGCACCTGCTAGTCATCTCATCATTTTAAAGCATTAACATTGTTGCTTTGGTTTGTTTGGGTTACAGAGGGAAATAAGGGCATTTCTGTATAGGTGTAGTTTGGGGGAGTTTGGACAGCCAAGGTTGCTTGTGATACCACCAACAGCTCCTTTCCTGCTCCTGCAACCCTTTCCTGCTGTCCAGGATCGGAGTAAAAGTTCGACAAAGTGATATTGGAGGGAATCTGAAGAACTGGGAGGTATGTGAGTACACTGTCCAAAGGAAACAGACAAAGTGAGACCCACTTTAGGGAATAAACACTCCTTGGAATAAGCACCTCCCTTGTAAGGAAAAGGGAAGTAACTTAACCGTGAATCTTCTCAGCAGCAGACTGCGATTGGTCACCGTGTAAACACACGGGGAAAAGACTGTCAGAATCCAGGACGTGGATAATGTCTACAATTTACATCGTAAGTAGACTTTCATGCTTCAGTAAGCTAAGCAAAACAACAATCAAGATTAAAGAGAAATGAGAACATAAGCCAAAAAAAAAAAAAAAAAAAATCTGAGACTGTGTCACAGTTTGGAGTCAGCTATGCCCCTATGCAGGAACCCAAAGGCTTTCTACTCTAGTCCATGTTTTCCCAAAGGAAAAAAAAGGGTTAGTTCTGCCACATAGTGATTCATTGTTACAACCTTTTCTGTTCTAGGTTGTAGATGTGTACTTAGAACAATACATCTGATTTTAACTATGGTTACTCCAGTATGGTTACTCCTAAGGAAGGCCTTAGGAATGCTTGTGCCTGCCATGGGGTTTGCTGCCTACCACAGTAAGTCACTGTGTAAGGAAGGCTCTGTGTTCAAGTCAGACCAGCTTGCTCATTAGAAAGTACTCTCCTCTCTCTGTAGCAGTGGTTCTCAACCCTCCTAATGCTGTGACCCTTTAATACAGATCCTTATGCTAGGGTGGCCCCTGACAGTAAATTTATTTTCATTGCTACTTTTATAACTGTGACCCCCAACCATAAATTTATTTTTGTTGCTATTTTCATAACTTTAATTTCCTTACTGTTATGAATTGTGTTTCCTGGTGGTCTTGGGAGACCCATATAAAATGGTCAGTTGATCCCCACAAGGGTCCTGGCCCATAAGTTGAGAATCATTGTGGTTTGTATCTCATTAGAGGTATCAACCTGAGTATGTGTTTCCAGAGTGTTGGACCTGATATAGCTTGCCAGAGCAGAGATGGTTGTGGGTAACAATGTGGAGGAGCTGGCTGGCCACCTGACTCTGCTCTCCACTGTCTTGTAGGGTGAAAGGAACCACTATGTTTTCAGTAGGCAAATGGATTTGGGTCTTCCTGTTATACAACGGTATGTAACTGTCTCTGTTGCTTGTACCATAGAGCCTCACACCCCCTGTATGACCCTCAGGGTGGCAAATGATATCCTTGAAGAGCTTTGTGCAATCATGAACTAAATCCCACAAGGGTAAGGGGGCTTCCTGAGGAGGACTTGCTGCGTGCCAGTGTGGTAGGGAGCTTGCACGGTATGGTTGTATGCTTACCTACATCTGGGGTGCTGTCCACAGAAATATGGGATGATGTAAAATAGTCTGGGGTTGGAACACTCAGGGTAGTTTTCCAGAATGCACTCATTGATGTCCTAGGAGAGAAGACACAGCAATGAAAAGCCTTGCGGTCTTAGCTTTGCTGAATGCCACAGAATTAAATATATATATCTTTTTACTAGAAACTCTTAGGCAGACAGAGAATTCACAGGCTTCCCAAGAAAATGTTCCCTTTGCTTCTCAGTATCTGCGTACACTGGCCAGGTACATGGATAGCCTGGGTAGGTCGGATGTGCCTACTTGGTTAAATACCCTGTATCCTCATCTCCTGTCAGCTGAGACTTTTGGTTGGGTCATATGCATGCTAAGGAAATGTCTAATTCTTGTGTTTCACATTGGCTGGCTAGCTGCCAGCCCACTGTCCATTAATGTCTATGGAATTAATCCAGTAAGTTTTAGTTCTTAATGAATTTTGAGTTAATCACTTACCATTATAGCTAACCCTATATAAGTGAGTTTCTTTATGCATGCATACATCTAATTAAGAAGTCTCTAACGGTCTCATAAAGGGTTTCTAAATGTCAGAGAAGCTATACATTATCTAAGTAATACATGTGAGTAAGAGAATGACAGGGCTTGAGAACCTAAGCAGCCTTCCACTTTCCAGGCAGCAGTGTGCTTCCTAGTTTTCTCTTCCTGGAGGCTAGACATGGGTTCTGTTAGCACTGTAGGAGTTTGCAATAGCCAGGGGTGGGATGAAAACTGGGAGGGTGGGGTTACGTCAGCCCCCACTGGAGCAGAAGACAACAGAGGCAGGGAGTTAGCTGCCTGGATGGGAATGGGAAACAGAGCTAGTATGCTATGGAGTTCAGAAGGCTACATTTCTATAGAACTCTACAAATAACCCTGCGAGGTCAACCCCTGGGAAATCATAAATTTCTAGCTCAGAAAGTATGGTTAACTAGGTTTCTTTTCTTAGACCAAGGCGCATCCTGAGGAATTACAAGGGGTTCCATTTCAGCCCATTAGGCTGATGAATGGTGCTCATTACAGCCCCACTAAGGAGATTCTTTGGAAGAAGTAAATAAGAGATGTCTCGGGCAGAAGGTCAAGGGCAGCAGTAAGCTCAAGGATGTTCCAAACCAAGACCTTGCGGAATCTGATCCTGACCGGTTTTGTGGTAACCCCCCCCCCCCCCCCCCCCGCGGAATCAGAATCTCGGTGCAGTGTCTTGTTCTGAAGGGGCCCTGTAGTTTCTGGGGACAGAGAGTCTGCCCGTAAGTACTGACTTTTAGATTTGGTGGATGACTTTATTAAGAGCATCTCTTTGCGATGAACTTCCTTTAGCACACACATATTGTAAAATGATCTCACAATTTTATCCTTTTCTCCCATTCCTTTAACTTTTATCTTATTTCCTGTGCACGACTGCTCTGCCTGCACATATGCTTGTGCTCCACTTGCACACCTGGAGTCCACAGAGGCCAAGGGGAGCTTGGATTCCCTGCCTAGAACTGGAACTGCAGACAGTTGTGAGCTGCTGTGAGGATGCTGGAAATGAACCCAGGTTCTCTGGAATAGCAGCCAGTGCTCTTGACCGCTGAGACAGTTCTCCTAACATTCTTTTTAATTTTAATGATTTAAGTAGAAATGGTTTACTCTTATTTCAACAGGGTCATTTTTTTTTCTCAGTGTGTAAATCTTGAGTTTCGTTGGGATTTCCATATATGTATAGCATGTGCTTCAATCCTGCCTGTCACCCACTTCTTGTCACTTTTACTTCCTTATCAGGGACTCCCTTTTGCTTCTCTCTCTCCCAACATGCACACACGTTTGCATGTATTAAATCTAGATTAATTAGGTCTGCCTAGGGAGGAAAACTATACTCCCTTTGGCCTTTCTTCCCCTGCTACACTGTCTTGTTTCTGTGTCCATTTAGAATCTACAAGCTCTTCTATCTTCAGATCCTATATATACACTAAGCCACATAGGGCAGTGCTAATTTTAGTTTTCTGAGGAACTCCGTCCACGCTGACTTCTGTCATGGCTGCACCAGTGTGCACGCCCATCAGCAGTGTGTAGACTTCCTCTTTTCCCACACTCTAGCCAGCATCTGTTCTCTTTATGGCAGCCATTTTCACTAAGGTGGGGGTTGGGGAGGGTTGAGGGTTGTTCTTTTGTTCTTTGCATGTAGACGATAAATGCCTAAGAGTGCATTTTATAAAAAATCATTAAAACGTACACTTAAACTTTCTTTTAAAAAAGGTTTACTTTATGTATGAGTGTTCTATCTGCATGTACAGCTAAATGCCAGAAGGAGGCACTGGATCCCACTACAGATGGTTGTGAGCCACCATAGAGTTTCTGGGTGTTGAACACAGGACCACTGGAAGAGCAGCCAGTGCTCTCAACCACTGAGCCATCTCTCCAGCCCCCTAATTTTTTTTTTTTTTTTTTAGAGTGGGAACATCTAAGATACAGTCATGCTGACTTGACTTCTCCCTCTGGACCTTGAATTCTATGCTCCTTGTAACGTCCTCTACTGCCTAAGGCTAGCACTCTTTTACAATGAAGTCTTAGGCATAGGACTTAACACCACGAAAATTTCACAGCATTAGGGAAATAGCAAATACTTCAAAGGGTGCACTGAGGATAACTGGTGATCCTTTCTACATGCAAAGCTGTAAGAACTTAACCTACCTGGAATTTATCCTAAACAAATTGTATAAGCATTTAGTTTAGAAGTCTAACAAATTTCCCCCAAAATGGCTTATATATTTTTGTTGCTTATAGTTTGGGTAGTTAGAAGGAAATGTCAGGTCTTTAGTAGCTGTGTATCCTTAACAAAATGACGATGCCCCTGAGATCCAGTTCCTCATTTGTAGGACATGGTGGACAGATGTGCCTGGTGCCCTAAACCAGGTTCTGTATGGAAGAGAACTAGAAAAGATTCTTTGATTCAAAAATTACGTGTAAATAAGTGCCCTCATTCAGCATTTTCTGTCAATATACTTCCACCTCTCCTAGAAGACTGTCTCAGAAAACTGCTGATGTTAGCAGACCTCATTGCAGCTCCTGAAGGCTCCTTAAGTAGTGGGTCCTGGGCTCACAGGCTCAAGTTCCTCATCTATAAAATGAGAACAGCATTTGCCCCCTGTCTTAGTCAGGGTTTCTATTCCTGCACAAACATCATGACCAAGAAGCAAGTTGGGGAGGAAAGGGTTTATTTGGCTTACACTTCCATACAGCTGTTCATCACCAAAGGAAGTCAGGACTGGAACTCAAGCAGGAGCTGATGCAGAAGCCATGGAGGGATGTTCTTTACTGGTTTGCTTCCCTTGGCTTGCTCAGCCTGCTCTCTTATAGAACCCAAGACTGCCAGCCCAGAGATGGTCCCACCCACAAGGGGCCCTTGATCACTAATTGAGAAAATGCCTCACAGCTAGATCTCATGGAGGCATTTCCCCAAATGAAGCTCCTTTTTCTGTGATAACCCCAGCTGTGTCAAGTTGACACAAACCTAGCCAGTACACCCCCCATACACCCCCGACACACTCAAGAAAGATTAGAAGGTCTCTATGCCCTTTATTTTATGTATCATTCAGTGTTGGGATTCAGACAGACAACGGGCTGAGGAGCATACCAAAGCTGACCTGGCCTCCAGATTCTCCCAGCATCCCTCAGTCCCTACTGGTTGCAAGGCTCTCTGCCCTGAACTTTCCACCCAAGGATATGGCCTCCAAAGGTCTTCCTATATAACACTGTCTTTCTATATAACACAACAGTCTCTTCTTTCTTCTCCCTCTTCCTCCTCCTTCTCTTCTTTCCCTATGCATGGTTTCTCTCTCTCTCTCTCTCTCTCTCTCTCTCTCTCTCTCTCTCTTTCTCTCTCTTCCTCCTTTCCTCTATCTCCCTCCCCATGGTGACTTTCCTGACCTCATTCTTTGGGACCAGAGAACTAACCCTAAAAGCAGCTTCCCAATAAACCTGCCTTATTCTGTATTCTAATGTTGCTTGAATTGACTCATTTCACCTGGAGAGAAATAACATATCATAGCTCTCACATTTTGCCAGCTCACTATGCTTTCATTCATTTGGACTCCTTTTTCCTTCAGGGTTATGTATAGGTTATGCACAGTTTTAAAACAATGACTGCTGCCAACTCTGGGAAAGCAGGAAGAAAAATATGGAAATACAAGAATGTATGATTTGTGTTTTGTCATAAACACAGTTGGTTGGAAACAAACTAATAACATTGAGCAAAAGCAGGTAAAAATCCCCCACCCCTCCCCCACCCCTCCCCATCCCTGCAGAGCTATTGACTTTCATCTCAGCTTACTTCCTACATGAAAGCCCAAGACAATGTAGATCTAAAAACAAAACAAAATAAAACAAAACAAAATAAAACAAAACAAAGAAACAAAAAAATGTTCCAATATAGATTTAAGAGAGATTGGGAGCAGATCTTCCCACTCTAAAATTATAGACGTTACAGTAAAGGGCAGGCAGAAGGGCGATTTCTTGTGTGGGCTTTAACAGCGGTTAGAAATGGGAAAGGGAGGAATACAGGAGCCCAGTCACCAGGCAGTAAAGCATCCCTGACCCACAGGTGGGCAGTGGCAGCCAGAGTACACAGCTGATGGGCTAGTCAATTTAGATAAGTGGAATGGATGTGACTTCAGTTTTATTGCAAACACTGCCTCATAAGCCTTTTATTTCAAATCTATAGATAAATAAATAAATAAATAAATAAATAAATAAATAAATAAATAAAATGACCCAGACTGGAGGAATCAACGGAGACTTCAGAAAAGTTTCATGGACTTCAAGGGGTGGGTGGCCAGATACCTTCATTTCCTGATCCATGCTCTGGTCCTGCCAGAATCACATCACCAGTGACACAGTTCTTCCAGAAGGGGTAGAAAGTGTCCTTTGGAGCTGGTCTGCACACAGCTCTTCAGAAAGTATCACCACTAGGAAGTAGCTCTTTGTTTTACTGCAAGTGCACACAGAGCAGTGCATGCTAACACCTGTGGTAACTACTTTGGTGTCCGTGTGGTCCTTTGCACCGCCTTTGAGACCCTGGCTGTATGATGGGATGCAGAGAAAGACTGTTCTGGGTAAAAAAGGCATCAGTCTGCTTTTGCTAGGACCAATACTTCTATTTGCTGGGGGCACTAGTTCAGCGCAGCTCCGAAATCCTAGTTTGCTTTGGTTGCTCCAATAAACAGTTTGACTCACAGCAGCTTGGAAGGAAAGGGTTCACTGGCTTCCACCCCTACATCAGAGTTGTCACTGAGAGGAGTCAGGGCCGGAATGTAAGCCTGCTCCAGGCTAAGGTCAACCCAATTCTAAATGCACTCAGGGTTGGAGCTTATGGACCCACTTAATCCACTCGCTGCCCACTTTTCTGTCATTGTAACAAAGTACCCGAGAGAAACAGTTAACAGAAAGAAATGTTTAGTTTGGTTCAGGGACACTCTGAGGTTTCAGTCCACTCCCAGCCCCAATTAAATGTTGTCCCCTATACAAGTTGTCTTGGTCATGGTGTGTGACCAAGAAGTGTGTGTGTGTGTGTGTGTGTGTGTGTGTGTATCACAGAAGTAAAACCCTAAGACAAATACATTTTGATTCAAATCATACTGCAACATTTTTACATGTGAAAATTTCTATAAATATTAAATGTGTTTTGTTTTTTTTTAACATACATTCTGGCCTTGGTGGGAAATCTTTTTCTCTCATGCCTATGGCAAACCAACAGGAAAATCTCCTCTCACTAAATCAGTCAGCTCATCAGCTGCACAGCACGGCTGCCTCACCAGCAGGAACCCAGCTGAAGCCACCGTCCGTATCTCAGAGAATCGAGGAAGCATGCAGAGGCAGGAGTTCCAGATATGGCAACAGGGGAAAGAAAGCAGTCTATAGAGACTCAGTGAATGACTCTGGGCTCTTGCTGTGTTTCAGAAAGGTACGTGAAATTCAAACCCGCAAGAAACAGTGAGGAGCTGCTTCATCCTGGGCCTGTCATATACTCTCTCAGTGCAGCTCCAGTCAAGAAAGACCTCCTTGTGCCAAACATAAGTGAAACCTATGAGGGCGACCTAGCCACACCTTAAATATCTAAGGAATACCGGTTACACCTGGGGTTAGTTGTCATTTGGGATAAAATTCCTGCTGGGAGGAGTGAGACGCTTCAAGATCAAAAGTAGCTGTCAGGTAATATTCAGAAAGACCACTCCAGCCAGAAGACAAGAGATGAGCATGGTATGAACAAGAGAGACGCTGAGGTCTCCCCAGCTATGGAGCATGAGAAGGTGAGAGACAAGCAGAGGGTCTGTCTTGTATTTGAGGCACAGGAAGAGAGCAAAACATCTCGTTGTGACTGGATGATGGACAGTTGGTCCCTGGATCTCTTGGCTCACTGTCAGCACCTACTTGAGGTGAATGGCCTAACTATGGTAACCATCTTGTTCAGCAGGGACAGGGCCTCACACTGTGTAGCCAGGATTACTGATCTCTGTTCTAACATCCACTGAACTCTTTCCAATTCTATGGCTAAAACTGGGCCTGAGAAAGAGAGACCTAAGACCACTAAAACAAGTCAAGTACACAGATGGGCCAGTGTGGCTGTGGAATGTGCAGAACACCAGGATCCTTGCCCTCCTCAAGATGAGTTATCTTTTGCTCAGATCTATCGATTGGGCCGTGTGTAACACCTTACCTGATATAAAGATTCAAAGTCTGAAAATCTCCAACAAGCCAAGCTCACGTACATTTTGTCATTCATGTGACCTATCTCTGCATCCCATTTCTGCCCAGTGTTTGGTGCAATATGATCCTGTTTTACAGCTTGTGCCTTAGTTTCTGTCTTAGAAATCTTCCTTGTATCCCTGGTTCCTCTAGATCCATGGCTCTCAACCTGTGTATCGTGACCACTTTAGGAAGGCAAATGATCCTTCCATAGGGGTCAAATATCAGATATCTTGCATGTCAGATATATTACATATACATTCCGATTCCTAACAGTAGCAGAATTACAGTTATGAGGAAGCAACAACAAAGCTTTTATGGCTTAGGTCACTCCAACATAAGAAGCCGCACTAAAGGATCGCAGCACTGGAAAGGCTGGAGTCACTGCTGTAGATTCTAGAAGAGGGTTCTTTGCTTTTGTCAGTTTCTCCTCCCTGTCTTATAGGTTAGGAACCAATTCTTGTCCCTGAATATCATGCCCATTGTCAGGCTTGGTTGATAGCATAGCTCTTGAAATGGCCATCTCCTGGATTCTGGTCATTTGCTGGGCACCACTGACCTCATACTGTGCATTTATACCTTAACTTGCCAACTGCCGACTATGCCTGCTGCAGTGCGGACATCAGGCTCTTGGGTTCCACCCCAGGACCGTACCACCCACCTGTGTGAGTTGGTGATTGTAGGGCTGAAGAAGGTACCATCTCATTAACTTGAGTTGTGACTCCTCATTCCTAGAATTTCAGTGTGCCTTGCAGAAAAAAGAGAGCAGCAACACCACCAACAACTACAGGGTTACCTTCTTTTTCCTTCCTAGGTGGGGAATGCTATGGAGGGTTCTGTTATTCCCACCAAACCCCTCATGAAAGAGGTGTCACCTAACCCAAGTTAACAGAATGAAGAACAGTTTTCTTCCACGTATGGTAGCACCCCTAGAATCCCAAGAACTGCGTAAAAAACTGGTTGTGGTGGTACATGCTCTCAGGGCTGGAAGGCAGGGACAAAGGGGTCCTAGGTGTTTGATGGCCAGCTAGTTTAGCCTAACAGTGAGCTCCAGTGGCTGAGAAAAAATATGGTGCAGAGCAGTTGAAGAAGACACCTGATGTTGATCTCTGACCTTGGTGAACATACACTTTAGTGTCCTTTCCCAACACACACACACACACACACACACACACACACACACACACACACACACCATGGCATCTTTTATTGAAAAGGAATTTAAGGCCCAGTGAAACGGCTTAATATGTAAGGTCATGTGTGCCTGGCTGACAATTTGAGTTTAATTCCTTAGAACCCATGAAAGGTAGAAAGAACCAACTCCAAAGGTTACCCTCTGATCTCCACATGCACACCTCAAACCCCATACCCCCTCCCTTCCTTCATATACAGTCACATACCAGATCTCTCTCTCTCTCTCTCTCTCTCTCTCTCTCTCTCTCTCTCTCTCTCACACACACACACACACACACACACACACACACACAAATAATAACAATTTTGGTCTATAATGTCACTACTGCATATTTTCAGTGAAGTATACTAATTCTTTGGTCATTTCAGTTGTCATTATCCACTGTGAATGAGTCTATAAAAAGCTGGAGACCCCATTCTGGCCTTAAGAGGGGCACACAGCTGAAAGGTGGGGTGCTTAGCTGGCTTCTCTAACCAAGCTCTCAAAATCTTCAAGAAAGCCACCTGCCAGACCCAGTGCTGTTCCAGGCTCCAGGGTAGGAAGGGAGACCAGGGATGCAGAGTCCTGCCAGCCAATGTAGTTATTTTATTAGGCAAATCAGTGTCTACAGATTCTAGTCTAAACCCACTGGTCCCGACCCAGTTTTGTACAAACATTTTCAAAGGTAAAGTGGAATGCATTAGCAGTCACTAAATCTCATAATTATAGTGATTTTGGCTGATAATCCCTTTCCTTCTGCATCTGTCTCAAACATTAACACAAAGAGTATCTTTTAACAGAGGTCAGCCCTGGTGGGAGTTACTTATAAAACCATTAGATACTCTGTACCAAGTGGGATGCTGAAGGCCCTTCCTCAGACAGGAAACGTCTTGGCAAAAACATGCAGGGCGTAAATTTTACAGAATCATAAAATGGAAGGACTGAATTTAGGAGCTGGTTGAAAGAATGCTGAGCAAAAAGAGGTGTAAGCTGGCCGGCCTGTATCCTCAGCTATGTTGAAGGGTGAGGTGGGTTCCAAAGCTTGCCTGGACTCTAGAGTAAGTTCAAGGTCAGCCTGGGTAACTTAGTGAGACCTTGTCTCAAAATAAAAGGTAAAAAGAGGGTTGGGATAGCCCAGCATTGGAGTACTTGTCTAGCTTGTGAGGCCTCAGTGCTAATATTGACTTTCTGTAGACTGTAGAATGTGTAGTCTGTGGTCCATTTTAAGTGGGACAGTCTCTGTCTCCTGATCTTGCTTCTCTTTCTCCTATTTCTCTCCCTCTTCTGTCCTTCCTTAGTAGGAAGTTTCATGGTTACCACCTTCTGGGTCCCTTCATCCAGAACCAGGTATTAGTGCTTCTCAGCCTACGAATGGGAACAAGGAACAGAATGCATGTCTGTCCTGAAGCAGCAAACCCTTCTGCTCTTCACTGCAAGTCTGGGGCATTGTTCTTCATCTCCTGAGGCCTCAGCTTACAAAGCCAGCAGCTGCAGGCAGCCTGTGTTGCTTCGTTTCTCCAGAGGCCAGAAGTGCAGGTTATCACAGGGCCTGGTCTGGCATCAGCGCCTCTAGCCTTTACCCATAAATGTATTCCTGGTCGACACAGTCTGGTTCTTCTGCACGGTGGAATGGCTTCACTACCTCTCACTGTGCTACTGTCAGTCTACACCTGCAGGCAAGCTTGCCTTTTCTTCCCTTGGCCTTCCTCTTTGACACGCTATGTATTCCTGTGACACGTTTGGGAGCCAAGGGAGTGAAAAGTCACCATACCATAGGCAGTTTGCGTGGGCTGTCCCTGCTAGGGGCACAGGTGACCCCAGATCTACAGAGCACAACCTTTTGGAAATATGTCAGGTCTACGCCAAAGCCTCACACACACTGACTGAAATGGAGTGATTTTTGCCCTTCATATATCAGAAAGCTTAAGTTAGACACCAGTGTGATTCTGGCCATGCTTTTTACAGGTGCTGTGGACACTCACGCCACAGGCATGGGTGAGCTTCAAGTCACTTCTACTGTGTTGTAAAGAGCTTCAATCACCTGAAGCATGCCAGGGATACAAAAATGTTATCAAGTCTGCTCTCGGTAGTCCATTACATAGTCTAAATTTCTAGACAGAAGCCTCTCTGTGTGAATAATACATACCCAGGGCCAAACATGCACTTTATCGAAGTCTTCTTTGGAGATGATGACATTTTTATTTGAATTGAGCCACACTTAGGAAATCACCGTGGGGATCTGGACGCCTGATAAAAGCTTTCAGATGATGGTACCAATTTTCAATAAACAACATCATAAAAATTTCAGGAGCAAAGTAAAGTCCAGAATACAACTACAATACACTTTAAAGCCAAAAAAGACATAACTTACTTTTTTATGGCAGTGCAGGTGAAGGTATGTTTTTGGTAGAATTTAAATGACTGAAATGCCATGTGTCCATCTAGAACCCATCCTCCACTGAAAGAGGCGAATTTCAGATGTGGGCTCCATTTGGGGGAATAATGGCAGAGATTATGCACCTTGGTTGTCTGGGATTCTAATCCAGAGAAGCCCAGAAAGGACTGAACCTCTGCCACCAGCAGTTTTGTGACCTTCACTAGTGCCCCCAAGGCATGTGCCACCCCTGGGCTCCAGCAAAGGGCTGGTGGCTGCTTCTGTCTGTAGAGGGTGCTAATGATTACACTTGGTAACATACAGTCTGGAAGGATAGTTGTCCTAATACTGAGTCATACTTTGATGCTGATAAAATCTTTAAGATAAACAGGGAGGGTCACACTAATAGAGTCCTGTTTCCCTACTTCTTTATGTGGTCACATAGAAAATGAGCAAAGGGGTCACAGAATAATTTCCTGAATGGACTGCCCCTGGATCCCATGGACTCTACCACTGGATAGAGAACTTTCCATTAAAAAACAAAACAACAACAACAACAGTGGGAATACATTTTAAGGGGCTGGGGAGATGGCTCAGTGGTAAAGGGTTTACTATATAAGCTCAGGGACCTGAGTTTCCATCTTGTAAAAAGCTAGATGCTATGGTGTATGTCTATAACACCAGGCACTCTTGTAAAAAGCTAGATGCTATGGTGCATGTCTATAACTCCAGCACTGGTTGGGAGTAGACAGATCCTAGAGCTCACTGTCTAGCCAGAGCAGTGAAAACAGAGAGCTCCAGATTTGGTGAGAGATTCTGTCTCAAAAAATAAGGAAGAAGAGTGATAGAAGACACCTGATACACACACACACACACACACACACACACACACACACACACGGATGAGTGAGCACAGCCACATCCACACACCACAGGTGTGTACACACTCTCTCTCTCTCTCTCTCTCTCTCTCTCAAACCAGAAGGGCAAAGGTGCTTGTGGACTTTACCGCAGAGATCCAAAGGTCAACAGCATTCCAATTACAAAGTGCAAAGAAACACATCTTTGGCCTCCCATCATTCCCGTTCCCAGGGGAGGGCAAGCCTCAGCACAGGGTAGTGCTTCCTGGAGAGCACACTGACCAGAACAAGCAAGCTCAAACAGATTCACTCTCCCAGCAGAAAATTTACTGAGTGTAAGAATGGCTGGAATTTCTGGGGAATCAAGTGAGTTCTTGAATACCATAAAAGTTATTTATGGCCCCTTTGGGTCCCACAAGTTTCTGAAAGCCACAGACACTATCTTAGCATCATAGAATGTTGATGATGTTGTCTTTCCAGCTGAAGAAGTCCACATTCCTTTACCCAATAGTCTGATAGTTTGGGGCTGAAGATCCAAAACAAACCACAAAAGTCACACTTTCAACTTCTGGATATCTAGAATATAAACAGCATGTTTGTGGATATTTTTAAGGTCACAGTTGAGACTCAGAAGGTCTTTAGAGACCTAGGATGAGATAAACAAACAAGTATTGAAAGCAAATATAATCATTGCTTTGAATTAACAGGAGCTTTCCATTTTCTTAGCATCATGGATAACTAAGAATTGTCTGCAATGGAACTTCACCAACATAGTCTGTGACCATTTAGGATTTTTCCATAGTATATAGTAAAAAGCAAATAAAAATTCCCAGGGGGAAAATACTGAGTATAGTCACCCTTACACATAATTATTGCAATCCACCCCTGGTTTGCTTGCTCATTCATTAACTGCTTACTTGTTCTTGTCTCCTCTTCTGCTTCCCCCTCCTCCTCTTCCTCCCCTCCTCCTCTTCCTCCTCCTCCTCCTCCTCCTCCTCCTCCTCTTCCTCCCCCTCCTCCTCCTTTCTTCTTTGTCTCCTTCTTTTCTTTTCTCTACAGCAGAGATCTAAAGCAGAGACTTGTGTGTTGCCAGGCAAGCATTTCCTATAGCCTCAGCCACTGTCTTCTTAAACTTCCTTAAACTTTCTTGGGCTGTTTCTCCGTTGGAGGAGACATTTGTGAAGCATTAGTCTTTCACCTTTACAGTTTCCTGTCCTGAGTCTGCTTAAGCAATGGTTCTCAACCTTCCTAATGCTGCAACCCTTCAATACAGTCCCTCATGTTGTGGTGACCCCCAACCATAAATTTATTTCATTGCTACTTCATAACTGTAATTTTGCTACTGTTATAAACTATAACGTAAATATCTGATATGCACAATATCTGAGGTGATGCACAAGTTGAAAACTAAAGACTTAGAGACTTTGTTTCTGACCCTGTCACTAGCCCTACTCCCTTGGTTCTCTCTGCTCTAGGATGAACCAGGGCTGGATTTGATGTGAGGGGAGTGTCTTGTATGGCATTTGTAGCTTAGACTCACTGGATGCTCTCTCATGGTTTTATCTTATGCAGCAACTTTTAAAGGTCACATACATTTACAGTGCTTCATTTGGACCATTCAAAAAAAAAAGCCTAAGATTTAAAATTGTCTTCCTAAAACAGCATAGCTTAAACTTCCATTTCAGAGTTGGACATTACACTACCCCAACCATCAAAACAATGTTTCTGCAGGTAGCACTCCCTCAGTAGCTTAAATGCCTAGAGGAATTTCTACACTTTGGCACTTAACCACAGTGGGTGTCCTGAGAATGTGGCCTCCTGAACTCTGGAAGGACCCTGACAACTTTGACGAGGTCAGACACCGTATTTGTGACAGTACCAAGCCAATTTCTGTCTTTTGATGAGGGTCAGTAGCCGCATAGCTGGTCCACAGGCATAAGGCAGCAGAGACCCAGTTACTAGCTGTGGTATTCTTTATAATAACACTTCCAATGATAATGATATTCCAGTTTCTCTTGAGAATG
The DNA here is from genome assembly GCA_902729485.2 of Mus minutoides. Taxonomy (NCBI): domain Eukaryota; kingdom Metazoa; phylum Chordata; class Mammalia; order Rodentia; family Muridae; genus Mus; species Mus minutoides. The sequence continues at coordinate 2,625,028 of LR749507.1, forward strand.
CTCTTGGTGGAACAATTAAAAACTCATTCACTGTTCTACACGCCATGCCAAGAGCGCTCATGTTTTGCATGTTCTGAGATGAGGCACAAAAGCCTGTGGAAGCTCTGCCGTTGCTCCTCTTAGCAGTTGGCATAGTCTAAGAACAACTTGCTTCGAAGATCAAGGTGCTTAAGTGTTTGGGGGAAAAGGAGGAAAAAGAAATGAAATATACCAAATCACTCCCCCCAATCATAAAATTTTATGATAAGGAATATACGTGCCGTCCTAATGTACTGAATAATAACATTCCTTAGTGCCTTTAGTATCTGCCACATAAGTGACACTCTGAGATCTCCAGTCACAGGGACACTGCAGGCACATGCGCTGCTGCTGCTGCTGCTGCTGCTGCTGCTGCTGCTGTGGCTTGCTATCTACATTCAAAACTTTAGAAGACTCCAGATAAGAGTCTAATGAATTGGGGCTGGAGAGATGGCTCAGTGGTTAAGAGCATTGGCAGCTTTTCCAGAGAACCCAGGTTCACTTCAACAGCTCACAACTATCTGTAACTCAGGTTCAGGGGATCCAACACACACACACACACACACACACACACACACACACACACACACACACACACATATAAACACCAATGCACATAAAATAAAAATAAATAAATTTTAAAAGGAGTCTGAGGAATTGTTTTCTTTTTTTGAAAAAAATATTTATTTATTTATTTATTTATTATATGTAAGTACACTGTAGCTGTCTTCAGACACTCCAGAAGAGAGCATCAGGTTTTGTTATGAATGGTTGTGAGCCACCATGTGGTTGCTGGGATTTGAACTCAGGACCTCTAGAAGAGCAGTCGGTGCTCTTAACCACTGAGCCATCTCACCAGACCCAGGAATTGTTTTCTATTGGGGTTTATATACTCTGGAATTTACCCACTGAGCTTTTGGGAGATCTCTGCAGATCCCAGTTTAAGACATCTGCCTTTTTGAGTCTTGATATACTGACTTGTACGTTTCTCCTTGTCTTCTTACTGTATTTTAGACTTAGTTTTTTACCATCCCTCCTCTGACTGGACACAGTATGTTGCATTTGTCTGTGTGTTTCCTGTGTTTCAGCTCATGGAATGAGCTCTCTATGAAGGTCAGGGCAAGAAGCCTTGCTGAGGGCTTAGGAGTATCCTACCTGTAGTAGATACTCAGCCAATAACTGTCAGGTGAACGATCAGACATGACCTGCTGCTGTGCCCTATCATATCTACGTGGAGCCAAGAGCTCTCATCTTCCTGTATTTAGTCCCTGCGTTTGATGTCATCATACTTATGCCTCATAAGTACTATAGTGTGTAGTCAGCCTCGTTATTTAATCTAAATTGTCTTATGGAAAGGCGATGTGTTAAAAGAACTCAGCGAGGGGTGAGCCAGATAACTCAGTGAGCAAAAGTGCTTGCCGCTAAGTCTGATGACCCGAGTGTGGTCCCCGGAACCCTAATGGGAGACAGAGAGAACTGACTCCCCCAAACTGTTCTCTGACCCCCCCACACACACATGAGACCCACACACACACATGAGAATAATAAATACAGAAAAATAGCTCAATTAATTAATACAGAGACTCGTAGCACCAAGATGGGGGCTTTACCAGGCTCCTTCCTGAAGCCTATTGACTTCCACAGAGAAAAGGCTAATGGCACGTGGAAGCCATAGTCTCCTGCTTCTGTGGACCAGGATGGAAAAAGTGAATTTGAAACTCTTGACTATCTGGGCTGTATTTACCCATGAAAACAGGCTACGTCCTGTGAAAGAGATCAAAGAGCTGACTGGAAACCCACCATCCAGTCAGCCTATCTGGGGAACGTTTTCTTTGGCATCTCAGTTTTGCTATGCTGATTTGCCTAATGATCCTAATTTAAAAGCAAGAAAAAAAATATTCCACTGGCATCAAAATGTGGTTTTCTTCCTCTCCAGATAATCACATCACAAAGCAGTTGGTGGTGCTACAGAGAACAGTGAAGAGAAATAAGAAAACAAAAGGCAGTCACAAACCTGCCACACACAAGCATTATCAGAGAACAGACGATAAAAAAACATGACAATATAACAAAAGAATACACTGGTATATAGCACACATACACACACACACACACACACACACATGCTTGCTTTTCTTACTGTGGGTTATCTTACCAAAAGGGGAAACTCCAAATAAAATACTTCAAAGAACAAAGGCTTTGAACTTTCTCACTGGGCACACACGGTTCTGCTTGTGCCTGAGTGTGAGATTCCAGCACAGAGACCCCAATGCTGGTTTTCGTGTTTTGTTTTTGTTCTTTAAATGTTTTGTGCTCTTTTTTTTTTTTATTAATTAAACCTGTAAGACAGTTTCAACATATACATAATATATGATAAGCACACTCTTCTTACCCTGTCTTAGCTTCTAACTGCCACCCACACCCCAGCTCCCCAGACAAATCTCTTGGTTATTTTCAGTTAGAATTTCATTGACTTAGACATTCCTCCACGAGGAAGGATGGAATTAGCAAAGTAAAACTGAGTTCCTAAAGAGTTCAGAACATCTTTTATTTATCATACAAACTGGCCAGTTTTCACAAACTCTTCACTGAAGGGCAAGCTGGGGTTCCAAGGTGTCCCAATAGATAACCCTTGCCTCTCAGATTGGAATGGGCTATGGTTCTAGCCTAACTCTGGGTTCTGTTTACAGATTCCTTTCTTGAGAGATTATACAAAACTGACTAAAATTAGCAAGGTCTCACTGACCAGGAAGAGCAATCAATTGACAGAGCTGGTTAACCACAAGGTACCCTCTTGCACTGGTGTGGTCTGTGGTAGAAATGCCCCAGGTTAGCCCAAGCTAATTTCAGTTCATCTGAACAAGGATAAAAGCCAACCACTTGCTTCCCATTAGTGTTTCTTCTTTTGTTTTTAAATTTGTATATCTTCTGTTTTCTTTTAGAGACAGGATCCCATGTAGCCTTGGCTGACCTCAGACTTGCTTTGCCCTGAAGAATGACCTTGACCTTCTGTTTTTCTTCCCTTCACCTCCCAAGGGCTGGGATTACAGGCATGCAGTGCTGGGGCAGAACCCAGGGCCTCCGGGGCTGTTAATGCTCTATCAACTGAGCTACAATCTCATGTTTTGTTTTGTTTTGTTTTGTTTTTTCTTTATTCTGGTAATAATAGTCTTATGGGTTTCTTTTATCTTCAATGTCCTATTTGTGGTTTTTAATTAAAATAAGTTAATGGCCTAGCCTCTGCTAATATGCTCTGCCAGGCTACTCAAGTCCTTTGTGAACAGTAATACAAGGTCAGGACTTGGACCAACTTTGTGGCTTACCACCATTAATAAGAAGGCTCTGAACTTCTAAAGTGTTCAAAATCCCTTCTCACCCAGCCCCATAATTCCTCCTGAACTCCTTGCCATTCTCACCCGGGGGAGGGGGGTGTCAAGGTGGGGGCATACTGAGGTCAAGGAATCCTACCATGAAGCTCGATGGGCCAGCAACAGCTTCCCTACAGCTCTAGAGGCCTCAGATGGTAACAATACCCTAGCAGTTCTGTGCTCCTGCCTTTGAATACCTAGCATCCCACTTTTATTGGCTGACAGGAAACTGGAGGTCCCCACCCTCTGGGAAGGAGCATTCCAGATGGAGCAGATGTGGGCTGTGAATGTTGCTGAGAGGTGAGGAGGAGGGGTGACTGGCTATAACCACTGCCCAGGGGCCAATGAGTTTCCAGACACAGAGGAGAGGGCGGAGGGGGACAGAGAGGACCCCATCCGTGGGAAACTGGAGATGTCTTTTTTGAAGGATGGATGGGGAAAGAAAGAGACTGGGATGAGTCAGGGAAATGGAATGGAATGTGGCATGTTTAGGGGGAGGCTGGAGGGTGCAACAGTATTACATGTGTTTGCAGTTCACAGGCTTCACACAGCTTCATAGTAAGGACCAGGACCAGGGTAGACTCGCCTTCTTCTTACATGCCTTTCAGAGAATGTGAAATGGAAGACGGCCAAAGCTGTCGAGTTTTACACGCACGGAATAAACTAGAGTATTGACACACGTCACAGGCTCTGCCTAGATGTCCTATGTCCTGCCTTGCATTTTTTACCCCAGCAACCTTCACTATCTCTGTGAGACACAGTTCAGCTCAGGTGGCACCTCCCCTAGGCAGACTTGGGACAAGATATCCCCAAGCCCCAAGCCCTGAAACACATGCCTTCCCTGACATTCTGAGATAATACTCTGAGGCTAGATCCTATTTATGTGACTACCTCTCTCTGACTTAGGCTAGAGCCCTTAGGAGCAGGCTTTCTATCTTGTTTCCATACCCCTGTTCACACCATCGCATCAGCACACACTAAGCTCCTGCTGTCTCCTGGATTGAATGGACACACACTGGGCAAACCGACATTCACATGAAGGTGATGAAGAACAAGAGATGAGAATATAAGCGACACAGCAGCAACGTCTATTCCAAATGCCAGGAGGTTTCTGTACAATGGCACATGCTCCAAAGAATCTAAAAATCAATGAGCAAGGAAGGGATATTTGGGGAAGTGGCATAGAAATGGTGATCTATGGATCGTTTTACATAGACACAAACTCTCAGTAGATCCTACCCCCCATGATATGTGTGTGTGTGCACATGTGTGTGTTGTGTGGTTGTTTTGAAACAGTAGACACCTGCAGTACAGACTTCCTTCAAACTTGCAATGAGATCCTCCTGCTTTGGCCTCCTGAGGACTGAGATGATAGGGTGGGGACAACATGGGGAGCTCTTGGTGACCTTTCACTGGAGAGAAGGCTTCCTTCCATAGCTTGCTCATGTGCAACAGAAATATTTCTAGCAGTTTACAGATGACACACTGTGAAGAGACCAGAGCCCCATTTTAAAGCATATATGTGCGTGTGTGTATGCATGCGCACGTGTGTATCTTTACTTGTACATGAACAAGCAGAGATTAGGGGTCACTCCAAATGTCTTCCTCCATTGCTTTCCACCCTTGCTTTCTGAGACAGTGTCTGTCACCGAGCCAGGAGTTCATTTTGGCTAGACTGGCTGGCCAGGCAAGTCCCAAGAATTCTCCTGTCTCCACCTCCCAGTGCTGAAATTAAAGGTACTAGTCCTATGTCTGGCTTTCTATATGGGTGCTGGGGTATGAATTCAGGTCTTCAATGTTCATATAGCTAGAATTTTATCCACTGAGCCATCTTTACAGCTCAAAGACCACAGTCTTTTGACATTGTAGGGCCAACAGAGGTATACTACCGTGTCTAGTGGCCGCTTTGGCATCTTATCAGCCCTGCACCTCTTAGACTGCTCTCTGTAGAGCTTAGCTCTCAGGCTCTGGGGGCTTAGAATACGATGAGAAGATCCAGATAGCCCTCCTAGCTTCTAGGTAGGGTGTTCATTTCATTAAATGGGCCACAAAGTGAAGAGCTGGCAGGACAAATGACTTTGTAATAAACAGTGAGATTGGGGAAGCGAGTAATTAATATTCCTGCCTCATGGTTTGTGTGTGGGAATAGGTAGGACACCACAGGCTATCATGGGTTACAGGTCTCATGTGAGTTTACCTGAAGGTCATAAAACGTATTTTCCAATAGCGCCTATTTGACAAACAGAAGATTTAGGAATAGATACAATGGTATCATGCACATCCATTTTCATGTCTTCATGAATGTTCCTAGGACTCAGTCACCAATAGGGTAAGGAGATTTACTCACATCACCATCAGTAGCAAATATTGATCGAGCAGGATGGAATACAGACCTTCCTATATAAGATAAGCACTACCTCTTGAGAGGCTCTCCCTTGAGGTGGGGACAGGAATGGTGATAGCAGTGGGAGAGAGACAGGGCACAGCTGCTTCTGCTGTAGAGACTCAGAGAATGCAGGGTTAGGAAAGGTGTTGTATTATAGGATCATAAAGTCAACTGTATCTAACATGGAGCTGGAAGCATGGCTTTGGACTCAATGGAACACATTATAATCACCCTTCCTGAACAAGCACACACAGAGACAATGCCCTGATCTATATAGCTTTACAGATGTCTGGTATAAATACCCTTGACATTGCCACAACTGTTACAGCGTAATATGGTTTGTCCCCTGCAAGGGAACACATGTCATATGTTGATACTTCCTTGCTAGTATAATGACACTGAGAGCTGGTGGAATTTGTAAGTGATGACTGGGTTATGAGAGCTCCAATAACACTAGGTTAGTTTTAAATGGATACTAAAAAGCACACCAGCCCCTGTCCCCTACACAGTGGATATACCCTGCCCCAAGATTCAGGTATACATGGAGCTGGAAGTACTGGCCAGGGTATACAGTATTGAGGGGGTGGGGCTTTAAGAAGAGATTGGGTGTGATTGTATATGTGTATTGGTTTGTATATGCTTGGACCAGGGAGTGGCAGAATTTGAAGGTGTGGCCTTATTGGAGTAGGTGTGGCCTTGTTGGAGGTGTGTCACTGTGGGAGTGGGCTTTGAGATCTCATCCTAGCTGCCTGGAAGTTAGTATTCTGCTAGCAGCCTTTAGATAAAGATGCAGAACTTTCAGCTTGCTATGCTGCTATGCTTGTGCAAAATGTTCTTTATGAGACTTAGCCAGAGAACAAAGTCTCTGCTTTTTTGTGTGTGTGACTTCCTTTCTCAATGCAATTAATATAAATCTCTTTACCTTAGCCTCAGGTAGACTCTTCAGACACGGGCAAAGAGCAGTAAAATTCTTTACCAAAATACCACAAATATCTCTATGCCATATACTGAAATTCTTCTCAGAAATCTCTTGGGCCAGGTCTGCACAGTTCAAATTATTCTCAGCAACAAAGTCTTCCATATTCATACTAGGATGGCCCATTAAGCTCCATTTAAAGCATTCTACCACTTCCAAACCCAAACTCCCAAAATCCACATTCTTCCAAACAAAAGCATGGTCAGGCCTAACACAGCAGTACCCCAGTCCCTAGTATCAACTTCTGTCTTAGCTAGGGTTTTACTGCTGTGAACAGACACCATGGCCAAGGCAAGTCTTATAAAGGACAACTTTTAATTGGAGCTGGCTTACAGGTTCAGAGGTTCAGTCCATTATTTTTAAGGTGGGAACATGGCAGCATTCAGGCAGGCATAGTACAGGAGCTGAGAGTTGTACATCTTTAGCTAAAGGCTGCTAGCAGAATAGTGACTTCCAGGCAGCTAGGATGAGGGTATTAAAGCCCACTTCCACAGAGACACACCACCAACAAGGCTACACCTCCTCCAATAAGGCCACACTTCCAAACAGTGCCACTCCCTGGGCCAAGCATATACAAACCACCACATTGGGCTAATGCAGGAAACCTGCTGCTGCTTGCCCTTCTGCTGTCTACCAGGTGAGGAGGACACAGTGATGATCTCTTCTAGAAGAACCATTGTGGAAGCAAAGAACAGTCCTCCCAAAATGTGCCTATGCCTTGACCTTGGACATCTAGTCTTCAGATCTGATAAAATAAATGGCCACAAATTATCCACCCTTGAGTTTTTGGGTTTTTTTTTTTTTTTTTTTTGGTTTTTTTTTGAGACAGGGTTTCTCTGTATAGCCCTGGCTGTCCTGGAACTCACTTTGTAGCCCAGGCTGGCCTCGAACTCAGAAATCCGCCTGCCTCTGCCTCCCAAGTGCTGGGATTAAAGGCGTGCGCCACCACGCCCGGCTTGTTTGTTTGTTTTTAATTATTAACATGAGTAGACTATTTGCCACTATAAATAGACCATAGGTAACTGAGATGCCCAAACTAGAACCATTTATTCAAGTTATACAAAAGAGAATTTGAGAAGGGTTGTGCTAACAGGATGACACAGTTTTCTGTGACTCAAATACTCATTTAGCCACCTACTCTACAAATGGTCTTTGAACATTTATACCATGTGTCAGACCATATTTTCAGATGCTGAAGAAATTCAAGACAGAGACAGACAGACAGACAGACAGACATGCCCTGTCCAAAGGTAGCAGCACACCATAAAATTTCCCTAAGTTCTAAACTCTGGGAAGGCAATACAAGGCCGCACACTAGGCAGTGAAGATGAAGATGGTGCCTGCTTTCAAAGCTGACAGTCAGGCTGGGGAAGGACCAATGCAATGATCAGAATCTCCTGGGATTGAGAACATGGCTTCTGAAGTCTGGCTGCCAGCGCGTGGTTTGCCTCCGAGTGTCGTTACCAAGTGGATGCTACTCAACCGTAGGTGGGTAACCTATTTGAGCATCAGGATGGTGTGTGTGTGTGTGTGTGTGTGTGTGTGTTGGACATGCTCACTTATGGGCTTGTATGGAGACCAGAGGTTGACACGGGAATGTCTTCAGTTGCTCTCCACCTTATTTTTTTGAGACAAGATCTCTCCAGAGCTCACTATTTCAGCTAGGCTGGCTGGCAACCAAGCCTGTGTGATCTGCCTGTCTCTACCTCCAGCATGGGGGTTACAGACGTGTGCCGTCACACTGGCTTTTAACTTGGGCACTAGAGCATCAGGTCCTGCTTATGCTTGCCCAGCAAGCACTTAACCCGCTGAGTCAGCTTCCCCGTCCCAGGCTTCTCATCTCGGGTAAGAGAACACTTTGTTCTAGGGCTGCTGAGAAGATCAAATTAGCCACACAAGTGCTCAATACAACCTTAGATATAGTCTAGACTCAAAACAGGCCAGAGGAGAGAGTCAAGGACCCCAGGAATGCTGGAAAAGAAGGTATCCAAAGGCTAGGACTGAGAGAGCCTGTGCAGAGGCTAGAAAAGGAAGAGAAAGGGAAGAGGCAAAAGGGCATTCTTCCACTTGTGCTAGAGGCACAAGAATTAAAAGACAGATAAGGCTCCTCTCAAAAGAGGAAGTGAGAAGTGGGGCCTGATTAGTATTTGTCCGGGCTGGCAGGACAGGTCTAGATTACTACTAAGAGTCTAATGGCCAGAGAGGCACCAGCCAAACAAGGAGAGGAAAACCGATTGCCAGTTTAAAGGGAAATTAAGGTTTGACTGGGTAGATGAAGAACGTCTTTTAAAAGTCTGGATAGTTATAGCTGGGTGTTACATAGGTATTACTCAGAAGTTTTAAATATCATAGGCATTTTGTTATACAAAACCAAGACAAAGCAACTTGAATAAAACTCCAGAAAATCCTTACAGGATACTAGGTGTACTCAGAGAAGAGGGTTTGAGGTGTCTATGGAAGGACAGATGTCATGCTGTGACCACAGAGAATATCATCTAAATAAGAAAAGCATCACTCAGCTTTAACACCTGGGGTTTTAACATAAAGGTAAAAACATGTGCTAATTAATGTTATTAATCATCTAAATTTAACCAGAACAGTGGGGAAATGACAGGCTGAGAGGTCAGAGGCTGATACCTCAAAGGAATTCAAATGAGAGGCTTCAGTCCCTTAGGTTAACTTAGCAATTTCCACCATAGACCACTCAGGGCTGGGGGAGAAACACAGGCAGTAGAGGTCACTGGAAAGTTCTCCCTTGGGCTTCTCAAATCCCTAATGTGGAGAAACCACACCAACTAGGTACCAACTTTTCCTCTGGGGAATCTCAACTCTTTTGCTTCCACATCCCTGCTTAAATGGACTCATGTGCAGAGTCCAACAAGGGGTCCTCGCCTTTCCTGGGCCAGAAATGTTTAGGGTTATTTCAGAGACCTTTCCAACCCTTTGTAGCTGCTCTCAGGAAGAAAACAGCCAGGCGCAGTGGGACACATACCTGTAATATGAGAACCTGGGAGGCTGATGCAGGGGGAAGTGTGAGCCTAGCCTGGGATACACAGCAACCCCCACCCCAAACACAAAGACACAACAACTAAATCAAAGAATGCTTAATAACAGGAGAGATGTGGGGTCCCAGCATCAGAAAGAGGCTGAATCTATCCAGGATCACAAGATAGACAGTTCATATTGTCATCTCTATTGTAATTGAAATCAAAGTAAAGGTGGCCCAAGGTCAGTCTGCAGTTGTTTTTCATCTTTCCTTTGAATTGTAAAATTGTTGAGTGATGAATCTATTCTGCATTTATTATTGTAGTTTATTAAATGTGGTTGGAAGGCACAGACTGCCAGGAAAATCTCACCCATGGGAAGAAGACAGCAACCCCGAGAGCTCAAGGGAGCACAGCAGAGCTCAACTCACTTTGTCTACATAGGCAGTAGAGAAGGCAGGCACCTTAGAGCTAGCTGGGATTCATAAAAAAGATAGCTATGTTATAAGCCAGAGAAGTGTGTGTGTGTTTGTGTATGCGTATGTGGGTGTGTATGTATATGTGTGTATATGACCACACTTCCTTCAACTCTTCTTGCTCCTCCTCCTCTTCTTTGTCTTTCTCTCTATTTTTCTAGAATTTTTTCAACTACCCCCTCTACCCTTTGGGGTGTGTGTGTGTGTGTGTGTGTGTGTGTGTGTGTGTGTGTGTGTGCATTCATATTTCAGAGTTTATCACATAAGGCAGGAGTCTGGGAGCTTCTCTGCAGAGAATTAGATGGCAGAATTCATGGCAATGTGAACCTGACAGAGCCTGGCTAGGCGAGGAAAGGGGAGTTAAAGCAATCAGAGGTGAGTTAGTGCTCACATTCACATTGTTTCCGAGAAAACATTCTTTAGCTTTTCCCCTAAGTTTTTTGGTTCCAAGATATTGGGGTTTATACCATTCATCGTTCTAGTGAAATGAAGTCCTTGACAGTCTGGATTCTAAACATTCTACTCTAGTAGGAAAAATAAAACTGACAAAGATCAGAAGTTGAGAACTCGTAATATCATTTTCATTTGGATCATCATCTGAGTTTGGTAAGAAACCCATTCTTGCCACAATTATATTTGACATTGCTCTACAGAAATCAATGAAACAAGTAGATGAAACTTAGAATAATTGTTAGAAAATCATTATTAGCTGAGAATATACTTTTAGCTAGAAATAAAAAAGAATCTCCTAGAAATCTATGGATAACAAGTAGGAAGGCTGGACTAAAATATTTAGGAATTAATAGCAATGACAACAAATAAGATTAATTACCTAAGAGTCAGCTGAGTGAGAAACCTGAAAAAGCTTCATAAGGAAAACTCAAACCCTTCCACAGTAACCCACCTGCCTCTCCGCCTTCAAAACCACAAAGAGGGCATCTTGGTGGTTTCTCTACTCTGCCCTTCACATACACCTTTCTGATTAAAAAAAAAAAGTCACTAACAAAGGGGAATGCCAAATTGCTATCAAACAATAAAATTGCATGTAGAGATGCCAATTGACCATTTGTTAATCTAGATATTAGCATAAACCCAACAGACAACAGAATTCTCTTGAGTATATATGTAGAGTTGGGATGCAGAAAGAGTCCATTCAGGGATCCTTAGGATTCATGAGCAAGAGAGGGTGGTATCTCAGCAGATGACGAGCATTAGGCAGTGTCCACTGCATATTACACAACTTTATTACTGTACATTACTGTACATTTATATCATATATTCTATATTCTAGTGTATATCACCTATATGATATATATAACAAGATATATATCATATGATCATGTAATGGTTCACATTATGTTCATATACACATATGTAACATACAGAATAGTCTACTATATCTAAAGATACAGAATAAGGGACTGTTGTAGAAAAGAAAAAAATTATGCCTTCAAAATTAAGAATTTACAATAAAGATGAGTGTTAAGTATAGAAACATGCTCTTCTGAAAGTGATGTCAGGCTAATTTGTTAGCCATCCAGAGGAAAAAATACTTGTCTTCCTGTTATTACTGACAGCAGTGTAAATTTCACTGTAAATGTGAAAGATTAACATTTCTAATTTGACACGATTTAAAGCATCCTGGTAGGGACCATGAAGAATGTAGTCTTTGGTCTCAGAGTCAAGAAAGTCTAAGTGTAACACAAGACCAGAAGGTACAATAAGGAAAATGGCTACAAAACTGGACAACAAAGAAACAGTTGACTGGATACTCACTCCAGCACCCAGGCTCAGGCCCTCTAGGCCTGACTGGGTACTCACTCCAGCACCCAGGCTCAGGCCCTCCAGGCCTGACTGGGTACTCACTCCAGGCCCTCCAGGCCACGTCTTTTCTAGGGAAGCCTCAGGAACTCGGTGTGTCTCTTGCTTTCTGTTCAAAGTATGTTACTCATAGGTGCCCTCTTGGATGAAAGGTGGGAGAGAAGCAAGATTTCAGGGATAAATCTGTTCTGTCCAAAGAGTTCTGGTGAGTTGATTTTTATCCGCCCATGGTATCTACCAGCTTAAAGCAGCAATGCACACTGGGCCTTAGGTAATTGGCTAGGTATCCAGAGCTAGGCATGATTTCCTCTGGTTGAACAGCTCGTAACTCAGTTAGAGAGCTATTGGTTACTGCCAAGGGATGTGTGTCACTATTGCACTCTGGGGCGATCATGTCATGCTGGTCATTGTGGTTTGTGTATATCACAATAAAAAGTAGGCTCTAAATTTGACAGACAGTAATGAGGCATATATGTGAGGGTTTTCAAAGAGAAAAGAAAGGGGAAGATATAGTTATACTATAATCTCAAGAAAAAAAATTAAAAATTGAAAAAAAAAATCACTGTACACCTGTGAATAATGTCTGAACTCTAACACCTTCACACCTTTCACACCAGTCCAGACCTTTGGCTTTGATTCTCATATGACCTCAGTCTAAAACTGTGACCAGCTGCATTTGAATGTAGTGTGTTTAAAACACATGCTGAATTCTGCCATGGCAGCAGTGCTGGGAAGAAGGACATTATGAAAGGAGGAGATCATAGGGGTAGGACCCTCCTTATAGATGAATGCATTTCCTGAAAAAATGTGTTAGCTATCCAGGGAGTTTGGCCACTTTTCTGCTTCTTTGCTGACTATTTACCTTCTACTCTATTGCAAGCTGAAGCAGCCCATGGCCCCTAGCGGAAACTGAACAGATGCTGCTACTATGCCTTGAAGCACAAGATATCAGCCTCTGTCCCTTGACCCAGGATTGGTAATAGAGAATGGATTAATGCCAGACATTTACATAGGTTGGGGGAGGGAAAGAGAAAATTGGTAGGATGGCCCCAGAGTATCTTGTCTAGGTGGCTGGATAGGTGGGGGCACCCCTCAGTGATATAACATAGAAAGAAATGTGTGCTAGAATGGCACTCCTCAGACAGTGCCTGGCCAGTTAGATTTGTTTAAAATCCAGTAAAATTTCACAGGAAGAGGGAACAGAGGGGCAGGCACTGGTGGTGCACCACACACACTTTCATCTGCTGCCACTGTTGAACAGGAGCTGTAATAAGGCCAAGAAGCAAGAAAGGGAGCATATTCGATTACAAATTCTATTTGAGCTAAAAATGGAAGGCTTATCCAAACATGAACTAATCTTAAGGATTTAGAAAGCAGTATCAGAGGAAGCAAAATAGACATAATCCACACTGAATAAAAATTACTTGGGGAAAGAAGATTAGAAGTAATAAAGTCAGCAGAGGCTAATCTGATCTCTCAGGTTCTGATTGCTGCTCTTACTCGCTCGGAGATTTGATTAGTGACGCTTGCTTATAGAATACCTCAATTAGCTCTGAGATGTATAGCTATCAACGTCCTTCCTTTCTTATTCAACTTGCTAACAACTCTGTGTCTTTGTTAGGGTTTCCATTGCTGTGAAGTGACACCATGAGGCGACTCTTATAAAGAACAATAATTAATTGGGGCTGGCTTACTGGTTCAGCAGCTCAGTCTATTATCATCATGGCCAGAAGCACTGCAGTGTCCAGGCAGGCATGGCGCTAGAGGAGCCGAAAGTTCAACATCTTATTCAGAAGGCACACACAAGAAGACTCTCTCCCACGTGGCTTGGAAGAGCATCTCAAAGCCCCTCAGACACACAGTGACACACTTCTTCTAACAAGGTCACACCTTCTAATAGTGCCATTCCTTGGGCCAAGCATATTCAAACGACCACACTCTGTTTTAACCAGCTGAAATTCTTCTAATTCAAGATTCTTCTTTTTACATTCTACAAGGCAACCATCCTACTACAAAGGTCACACTAGAGTTCTCCTTTCCTGCAAAAGGAGTAGGAGGGTCTAAAACCTGAGAAGCTGGACCTGGATGTTGACAGCACTCCATTGTGTTACTTGTTGGTTTGTTGTTGTTGGTGGTGGTTTTGCTTTTGGTGTGTGATGGTTAAAATGAGAAATGTCTTCCAAGGTTTAGATATTTGAACACATGGTCCCCAGTAGGTGGTGTCATTTGGATAGGGTTGGGCAGTGCAGTATTGCTAGAGAAGTACAGATTTGAGAGCTCACAGCCTCACTTTGCTTCTAGTTTATTCTCTGTTTTATGACCATAGTTGAAGATGTGATCCCCTAGTTTCCTGTTTTAACCTCATGTCTGCTGCCTGCTGCTACATCTCCCCACTGTAATGGACTCTTGTCTCTGTGTAACCATAAACCAATATACTCTTCCTTCTGTAAGCTGTCCTAGTCACAGTGTTATAGCAATAGAGCAGTAACTGATACGGAGGCCATGTCTTATCTGTTAAGCTGCTGGTAGCTCTCGCACAGCTGCATTTTAGAAGTTAATCTACGTGATTTTGGTGTCAGAGAAATGTGTGTTTTAGAGGCTCAGGGGATTTGGTGGCCCTTCCCACCTTCATTTATTTATTCCTGATTTCTTGCCTAGACAACTGGTGAAAGTACCACATGGATAAAACTGAACATCTCATGAGATTCACACCAAGCCACATTTATTGGTACCTTCTACTTTGTAACATTCATTAGTCTATTATTAAAAGGAACAAAAGTAGCTGCTTAAACGGTGCTTTGCAAATGTAATGGACTATGAATCAAGACCATCAGAATAGCTAGTCCTGAGTGCTTATTTTACAGAATTCTCAGGCATTGACATTTCTTTATACTTACAGGCAGGTTTGACTTTCAGCTGCGTTTCAGGAAGTCAGGTATGTGTGACATGGATTTCCTCTTCCTCTCTTTCTCTTTCTCCTTTTGGGGACATGGAATTATGACCCCAATACAACTCGAGCTGGCCTCAAACTAGAGGTCTTCCTGACTCAGCCTACCTTACAGGTATGTGAGGGTGGTGTTAAATGTCAGCTTGACAGAATCTAGAATGACCTAGGAGAAGGGCTTCTTGGAATTGCAGTGGAGAAGTATTTTGATTATGTTAACTGAGATGAAAAGATTGTCCCACCGTGGGCGGTGCCATTCCCTGGCTGGGAGAAAGGGAACCAAGCTGCAGCACACACCCTCTGCTTTCTGCTGCTAAACAATCAACTGCTTCAAACCCCTGCTTCCTCCACTTCCTCCACCATGATGGACTGTGAGCTGTGAGCCAGAATAAATCTTTTCTCCCTTAAGTTGCTTAGCAAGAGGAAAGGAAACTAAGACAAGGCGTGTGTCACTATGCCCTGCTACGCACATTCCAGTGAAGTCTGCTTAGCAGGCTGTGAGGTCTGGAAGCACTCACAAGGAAACTCATCCTCCTGGAACCAGGCATTCTCATAACCCCGTATACTCATACCCTATCCCTACATTAGTCTGGTGTATGGATCCATGTGCTCTCTTTCAGTATTATTTTATTATAAGTGCCTTTATAGGTTGAATTCTGACATAGCTAGGCCTTTACCAGTGTTCCAACATCCTAGAAAATCCTTGAATTCAGTAGGAATTCAGTGAGAAGGTAATCTATTCAACAACATTCTAGAGAAGGTGAAACTAATTAGGCATTACAAAGAAGGAAGCCAGAATAGCTCAGGGCTAGTCTGCAGAGTAGCCACCCAAAACAAGGAAATACACAATGACCTAGGGAATAGGTGGGTTTACCTTGAAAGAGTTAGGGAATCTCACTGAGATAGGAATCTTCACTACAGCCAGGTATAGCAGACTACATTGCATATTAGAAGCAAGTTGGTATATTCTTCTAACAAATGGAGATTCCCCACAGATACGTAAAAGAACAGCCAAATTACACTCATGCAAGAATTTACCAAGGCCTAGGAAATAGGGGGGTTGTGGTATTGCATTATTCATGAGAAGGTCTGCTAGAGCAGAACCCCCTGTGCTAGCTCTCACAAGGCTCAAAGGAGTAGCACAAATTGTGACAAGGGTGTGAAATCCTTACCTGTCATTAGCTAACCCTAGGTAGAGCTGCTTTATTTTTACTGTAAATATTACCTGGTTCCTGTAAGTCCTTTTGAAGTCATTCCTTTGTTTTGTGTCAGATAAGTTCAATGTACTTTGCCTGCCTGCCTGCCATGACATCCTACCCCTTTGCTTTCTGTATTATATAAGACTTTTTCTGTATTATATAAGACTTTACACTTTGTGAAAATACACTCAGATTCTACACACCTTCTCGTGTGGTCTCTGTTTGTCACCCACTTTCGCAGAATCCTTGTGCACTTGCCTCCAGAGACCCCCATCCACAAAGACAGGAGACCAAGAGGGTCTGCAGTAATGCCCAACTTTACACCAGACTCTGTGCTAGTTGACCTGGAAGCTCAAAAGCCTTTTTACCCCTCCCTCTGGCCACCTGCTCTACTCTGCTGACATCTACTATGTACCTTGACATGTAACCAGCCCATCATACTCTCTTCTTAAGTTCTATGGCTTTCTTGAATCCAAAGTATTTAGTCCTGACCTTCAGCCTCCAGCCATTGGAGGGCAAGGTTGTTCTTGCAGTTAACGGATCTTGCAACTTGTTTTGAAAGCTTGAATGAAGGGAGTATTTTTCCAATTACACACTATCTAATTCAATTTACATTTATTAGAAGAACTGCCAGCCATTTCATGTTAATATTGACATTTTCATAAGTGTTTGCAGTTAGAATTCAAGCTGAGATTCCAATAAATCTCTTAGATGTGTTACCCTTACACTTCTTGTCTTTTGACTAGAAAATATTTTGAAGACTGTGTTTGGAGGTCAGTCAGCCTTTGGGGGGGACTTATAATGCATATTGAAAACAGCTGGGCAGAGTGAAAATATGGCAGGGCACATTGGGGACAGGGCTACTGGTGTGCCAGCTTCTGCAAGACAAGTTTAGGATATAAAATTCAAATTTTTTCACAGATTGATGGAGCCACTGATTTTCTGTTCTGAGGTACGTCGCTCCATTGCTTCTAACAGCAGGCTCTGGCTATGTTTACAGAACCCTTCCTGGCTGCATCTGAAGCCTGGTTCTCTCAGCCCACATCTATTTACTTCACCTGTCATCGTATGAGTGTGCCTGCCTTTAAGGAATGTCACATAGTCCCCTGAAAAGACAGTAATGGAGTCCAAGTACCCCACCAGTCTATGAAAAGGGAAAAGGTGTTTGTCTACATGTTGAATTTATTCATCAAAAATGCTCATCCTGTCTTATTGCCTGAAGTACAGCTTTCTAAAGCAAGATCTTAAATGTACTGTGACATACTCTGGTTTCTCACTCGTAAGAACTCTCTACTTCAATTTTTAGTGAAATGCCTGACTGAAGATACACACAGGATATTTATACACATAGCAGATGTTGCACCGCCCCATTTGACCATGTGTGTCCAGTAAACACTCATATATATGTAAACATGCATGCACATGTGGAACTCAGAGGTCAATGTCAAGTATTACCAATCACTGTTCACCTCGTTGTTTTGATCCAGGGACTCTCCCTAGACCTCAAGCTCACAAACTCAGTGAGCATGGCAGGCCAACAAGCCCTGGGAGTCCTTCTGCCTCTATCTTCCCAGCACTGGGACTGTAAGTATGAACCACCATACCCAACTTTAAGAATGTGCATGTGTGTGTGTGTGTGTGTGTGTGTGTGTGTGTGTGTGTGTGACACATGTATATGCACTGGTAGCTGATACAAACCACTAGATGCTTTTAAAGATCACAGGCTCTCTCCTGCCACCTTGTGTGATCTACAGATCAATCTCAAGTTATTAGTCATCCATGAAGCAACTCTTCGCTCTGGGCCTAATATCTACACTTCTTTTCTATGGGTTCTGGGGGACTGAACTCAGTTCTTCATGTTTGTGAAGCAAGCGCCTTACCAACTGAGCCAGCTCTCTGTCCCCTGACCTTTTTAAGACCTTTATTTGTGTATGTCAATTAAAAGTCTGAAAAATAGGAAAGTTTAAGGTGCGGGGTGGGGGTACGACACACAGATACAGCTTTGTCTAATGGGCAGAGGATAAGAATGAAGAGGGTACACTTCTCTCAGTGTCCACAGCTCTTGTGAACTCATCAGAGGAGAGGAGATATGTGGTTACTCTCCAGTTCTCGGCCATGGCTACACATAAACATCACCTCTGCAGCTTTAAGTAATAAAACAAAACAAACAAAATAACTCCCCAAGCCAGGCTGCACTCCAGATTCAGTACAATCCTGGAGCATGTTCCAGGCACTGGTGGTTTTGACTTGACTCCATTTCCTCCACCCCCACCCCCCTGCTTTTCCCTAGCTTTATCCCCTGTGACTCCCAGCTGCAGCCAAGGTAGAGGGAGGGTCTGCTTTAGTAAGTGCCAGCCACCTGGTCCTGCAAGGGTACAGTGCTGGCCCACAGCTGTAGGGATTGCTGACTCACAGATAGGGAGGGCCAGATGAGCTCAGCTGACAGGTGGCCAGCAGGAAGCACCTGGCTGTGCTCTGGTGGCCCTTGTGGTCTGTTGCCTGTCCTGAGGGGGACCTTGCATGGAGAAAGCAGGTCAAGGGAAGCATCCCAGAGGGAACATCTGGAGAAAAGCTTCACTCTCTTCCAGCTCCTGCCTCCTCCCCTCCATGTGTTCCAGCCAAATGGGTGGTTCCCCTCAGAGTAAGCCTGCTTGTTGTTCTTAGGAGTGTGCACATTTTCTAGAGAGTTCCTTCCACTGCAGCAGTTCTCCTCTCTACTCACCACTCCTGCTACATCATCTGCATCCATCCTGACAGCCTGGGCAGCTTCTCCTCTCTTGAGAAGCTGCCCCTAAGTCTGCAACCTTCCTAGATTCCTCTTTTCCTTGTTAAACAAGTGCTAGCCAGGGACAACACTGCATGGACCTGTCTTCCCCCTCCCTCCTGGCTCCCCCCTCCTCTCTGTCTTGTCTCTTCTCCATCCCTCTTCTGCTAGGTTAAGGGGTTCAATCTATCTCACCAACAGCAACAGCAAAGACTTAACTGCTTCTCCATGGCCTCCCTGTCCCATTTGGAGCTGCTCCTTGAAGGAGGAGGAGGATCTGTAGACCTGGCTCCTTGGCTAATCTTAACACCTTGATCGTTGTAGTAACTACAATGATCTGGTATTTCTAAATCTTTTGGGGACCCTTCCATTCTATGTTGCAGCCACAGTGAAATTTGGTGGCCAGAGTAGGATCTGTTTCTACAGATTCTAGTTTCCCACCACTTGGCCTGCTGGTGTGGTAGATGACACGTGTTCTTCCCACATGGTCTGGACCTGTGGAGGACTTCCTGATCCTTGATGGGAGCTGGGTTCCTTTTGTTCTTGTAACAGCACATATCTTTCTGCAGACATAATTTCATATTTTCTCTCTCCTAGCCTTGTCCTGTAAGGTAACCCGAGTGAGAACCACAGCGGCATGCACTGTCCCTTATTGGTGGCTTGATTTTCCCACTTGCTCCCTCCACCCCCACCCCAAACCATAGAGAGCTGATAGCGGTCTCTGCACATGAGAATACACCAACATGAGGGGTCATGCCCTAACCTGATGCCTGATGCTGCTGTTTGTTTGCTGTTATTTATTTATTTATTTATTTATTTATTTTACTTAGTCAATTTGTTATCCGAGAGAACCACAGTTGAGGAAACGCCTCCATAAGACTGGTCTGCAGGCAAGCCTGGAGGGCATCTTCTTATTGGAGACTGGTATGAGAGGGCCTACAGCATTGTGGATGCTGCCACCCACACCTAGGGTGGTGGTCCTGGGGTTCAAAAAAAAAGTAGATTGAGCAAGCCATGGGAGCAAGCCAGTCAGCAACACTCCTCCATGGCTTCTGCAGCAGCTCCTGCCTTGAGTTCCTGTCCTAGCTTCCCTTAATGATGGACTACAAGCTACATTAAGAAAAGCTACAACTTTTCTTCCCAAGTTACTTTTGGTAATGGTGTTTTGTCACAGCAATAACAACACTAGCTAAGGTAGAAATTGATACCAGGAGTCCGGTATGTGACAGACTTGGCCATACGTTTTGGGAAGGATTGTGGTAGCATTTACACTTGGGGGTGGAAAAGCCACTGGGTGCTCAGAGATCAGTGGGTTTTCTATGGAAGCTTGGAAGATAAGCATATTGAGAATAATGTAGATGATAAAGGCTTGTGCATAGCTGGTGCTCTCTGATGGAGGCTCAGGAGGTGGCAGGGGCATTCTCTTCTCCAGCTCACAAGGCTTCAAGTTCTTGGATTGTCTGTTTCTCCAAAACTCCCTGGCAGTTCTCTCTTTTCCTGACACTTAGCTCATCTGCCTCCAGAGGACTCTAAATATGCTACATCCCACCCAGTGGCTTTTGTTTATATATCTGCAGTGGGATTTGAAAGACTATCTCTGAGGCAGGGGTTCCTAGGCCCAGGACCATGTAAGTATGTCTTCCCTCTAGCAGGACATTTGGACTCTTCCAGTCTCTCCAGTAATGGGGTGCGTGTGTGTGTGGGGAGACTTAGGAATCCAGTGCAGACACAAGCTACGAGCAAATAAACACAGGTCACAGGGTGGGATCACAACATATCTCCAGCTGTTGGGAGTACAAAGAGAAGAAGTTTCTAAGGGGATGGAATGGGATCCAATGAGGCCTTAGCAGGAGCAGCAGACCTGACAGCTCAAGGTCCATCCCCACCTGTCAGGGGCCCCATAAAAGCAGTAGCCTTTGCAGGATGCCCAAGCAGAGAAGCACCAGCCTAGAACAGAGAAATGTCCCTTTCACTAGAATAATACCAGCTGCCTCTTGAAATATCCCTAATGAGCAAAGGGACCATTTTTAGTTCACAAAGATCCATTAACAGAGCCAAGGAGATAGATAAATCAATACTGACAACGAGTTCTTGGAGCTTTTTAGGTTCCCAAACACTTGTGCTGCGTAGAGGGTTTTTCTGATTCTCCCAGTAACCCATTAACAAGGCTAAGCAGGTAATGGACAGTCCTGCTGTATAGACCAGAGAAGTGAGGTTCACAGAGACCAACCACTGCCTGGGTCACCAGCTAGTACAGTTGAAAAGCAGGCAGCAATACACCAAGCCCCAAGCCCTTAGTTTGGCTGGCAGTCAGAAGCCAAGTCTGTAGGAGCTGGGCACAAATGCTTCCTTTCCCATCTCCAGAAAGATTCTGGAAACAGAGTTATATGCCGAAACATTCAAAAAATCAGACAACCCAAACCTTTACTGGTTTTCCTCCTTGAAGAAAAACATTTTAGAACAGAAGTAAAACCTGAGGTTTTATTCTCAAGAGTCCTGAGACATCAGCCAGTGAAGACAGAGTGGACATTTCCATCCACAGATATTTCACACCTATAGTTCCCAAGCTTACGATGTCAAATGTCCAGGCAAATTAAAGTGGGTAAGTTTCTTCAGAAGTGAATAGGAAGGATATGGGTGAGAGGATAGGAGGAGGGCCAGGGAGAGCACTGGGGAGCTTTCTGATCAAGATACAACGATACATAGGGATGAAAATATCACAAGGAAATCCATTATTGTCTAGGCTAACGGAAACAATTAGCGATAATAATTTTAAAAAGTAAAAACAAAATAAAACAGCAACAACAACACAAAACCCAGGTGATTCTGACCCAGGGTCAGGCTTCTGTAGAGCTGAACAGGGCCAACATGATTCACTGGATTCCCTCTGAGTTAAGAAGCTGTAAGTTACACATCCTTTCTTTAAACATGCATCATTTCCATGGTTTTCAGCCAAGTTGAATGAATCGTAGCACAGAGGCAGCTTCCTGTCTGGGAACATGTTCCCAAGCCCTTCTGCCCTTCAAGTGTGAGTGTGGGGAGAAGCCTGCTGGGACGGCAGCAGTGCTGACCGAGGACCAAACTGTATGACGGTGCCAAGAGACTCGTGCAAAGCATCTCACGCTGGAAGTGTGCACAGCTGGCTGACCATGAAAGGCCCTTTTCCTCATCAGAGTTACTATTACTGAGATGAAACACTATGACCAAAGGCAATTTGGGGGAGAAAGGGGATCTATTTCACTCACACTTCTATATAACAGGTTATCATCAAAAGTAGTATGGGCAGGAACTCACCAAGCAGGACAGGAAGCTGGAGGCAGGACCTGATGCTGAGGCCATGGAAGGATGCTGCTTGCTGGCTTGCTCCCCATAGCTTGCTCAGTCTGCTTTCTTATAGAACTCAGGTCCACCAGCCAAGGGATGTAACCACCCACAATGGGTTGGGCTCTCCCCGCTTGATCACTAATTTGAAAAATGCTCTGTGGGCTTGCCTGCAGCCCAATCTATGGAGATATTTTCTCAACTGGTGTTCCTTCCTCTCAGATGATTGGGTCAAGTTGACATAAACTAGACAGCATGGCCTTGTCTTTTGCTTTCCTCTCAAAAGTCCGCAGTTGCTTCTATCCCGTGCTCTCATTATCTCCATGCCCTGCCAGCCTTGCTCTTGTGGGGGCGGGGTAGGGCTGAGGAAACAAAGATCATTTAGCCTGTGGCCACTGCCTTTCTTTCAGGGTGACACTGTATCTATGTATGCACGTCATTGATTTATCTAAATGTTATTCTCTTGCAAATGCCAATAAAGAATGTTTTGGGAAGAAACAGCAAGTTTGACAGAAACTATACATTTCTAGAAATCATGGAGAAGCAGAAGATGCTTGGGTATTTGAAAACAAATGCCACCCCCTCCGTTTTGAGATAAGGTCTGATGTATCCCAGGCTGGCTTCAAACTATGTATAGCTGAGGGTAACACTGGTCTCACTTCCACCTCCCAACTGCTGGTGCCAGTTCAGGAAATGCTGGGGACTGAAGCTGGGGCAAGCACTCTTCCACCTCCACCTCAATCAAATAGTTTTGAATGGTGATAGCTCTGTAAAGATGTGCAGGTAACATTACAGCAGGTGACATTATGGCAGGTGACATTACAGGATAGGATTCTGCTCAGAAAACACAAACACTGGCTGGGTCCTCTTTTTCTTTACATTCAGAAGGTGAAACATAAGATCTGAGAGGTGCCAGTTGCACTGTGGGATGGGGAGGTTTGTACTCTTTCCTGTCCCCATCCCACACAGCCAGTACCACACCTGTGGAAAGGGGACATGACCTCAGTCCAGCATCCTTTTCCATATTCTTCCAAACCATGCACTACAGCAAGGTCATCCAGAAGCCTTCTCGGCTGTATGCTGAGAAGTCCCACCGGACATTGGGCCAAGAGCACACTGAGATTTTTGGCAACTGGACAAAGCAAGAGTCTTCGGGGCACTGAGATCTGGATTAGGGCATGATGCAGACAAACACTGAAGTCTGTAGGCTGTGGCAAGCGAGGAGTGACTCGGTACACAGTCCCCAAGGGAGTGGCCTGCTTAGTCCAGGTAAGGTGGTACACTCTCTCAGTTCTGCTGAAAAGATACAGACTACCCAAGGCTGTCTATGCCTCACAGAGACACAAACAATACCCTCTTTTGAGTCACACAACTGACCATCTAGGCTTGCCAAGTTGATGATGGGTCTGAGTGGGAAAATTTTATATCAAGGGACTACAGAGATGGAAAAATACAAAGAAGAAGTTTCAGCCATTAAAAAAGAAAAAGGCAACAGACCCATCCTCCAAATAAACAAAGCATTCTCTGAAGAAGAAAACAAACTTGAACAAGGGCAGGCCAGGGCAGGTGACTGAGGACACTCCTTTCAACTCCACTCATCAAAACCCACCCCACCCCAGTTTTCCATCTGACAGAATGGGGAGACTGGGGCTTCCCTACAGGAGCTTGGCCAAGAAACATCTGCTGACCTCAGCTGAAACAGTCCTACCCAGAGCCCAGTGTGTGCCCTCAGCTGACACAGTCATACCCAGAGCCCAGTGTGTGCCCTCAGCTGACACAGTCACACCCAGAGCCCAGTGTGTGCCCTCAGCTGCAACAGTCACACCCAGAGCCCAGTGTATGCCCTCAGCTGACACAGTCACACCCAGAGCCCAGTGTGTGCCCACAGCTAACACAGTCTTACCCAGAGTCCAGTGTATGACCTCAGCTGCAACAGTCATACCCAGAGCCCAGTGTGTGCCCTCAGCTGACACAGTCACACCCAGGGCCCAGTGTGTGCCCTCAGCTGACACAGTCACACCCAGGGCCCAGTGTGTGCCCTCAGCTGACACAGTCACACCCAGAGCCCATTGTGTGCCCTCAGCTGCAACAGTCATACCCAGAGCCCAGTGTGTGCCCTGTGGAAGGAGGCGGGGAGCCCTTCAGGTCACTGAGGAGAGATTTCTACCAGAAAATGTCCTTAGAATCTCTCTAGTCAGAATCCACTAGGCAGTTACCCGTGAAACTCTCAATATTGGGAGCTTCTAAAAAGTAATGAGGTTGGGGGGGGGCGCGAAGTTGGGGGGAACTGGAGAGATGGCTCAGCTGTTAAGAGCACTGGATGCTCTTCCTGAGGACTGGGGTTCAATTCCTAGCCGCCACATGGCAGCTCACAACTGTCTGTATCTTCAAGATTTGATATCCTCACACAGACAATATACCAATGCACATAAAATAAAAATAATTATTTTTTTAAAATCTAGGGCTAGGGAGGTAGCTTAGTGACAGCATGTGACTAGCATGCAAGAGACGCTGGATTTGATTTTCAGAACTGAAACAAACAAACAAACAAACAAACAAACAATGACCCCCCCACCCCATCTCCAAGTTTGCAATTTCTCTTTTGAATGACTATAGTTTATCATATGGTAACACTTAGGAGAATGTTCTACCCACATGAAATGTTATACAGCAGGTGTTCTCAAGCCTTTGTCACAACCCTTCTGTGGGCCAAATGACCCTCTTACAGGGGTCGCCTCTCATATATCCTACATATCAGACATTTACATCAGGATTATTAACAATACCAAGATTAGAGTTATGAAGTAACAGTGAAATACTTTTATAGTTGGGGGGTCATGAGGGACTGTATTTGAGGGTCACAGCATCAGGAAGGTTGACAACCACTGCTTGACAACATGGCATTAAAGTTTGATGGAGTAGAAGAATCCAGATTTCCCTCAGCTCCCACATGCTATTTGACAGACAGAACTTACAAGATTAATTTCCTCCCATGGAGTTCCCCAATCAACTCAGGCTGATGCTAGGACAGAGAGTCACTCTCCAAGGCTGACAGTGCCCCCCCACCCCCAAGGTTGAGGAAAACATTCACACGGCTCACTGAACAAGAGAGATGGACTGGGACTGCATGGAGACTTCACCATTATGTTCTAGTCTTTCTGGTAGGTACTCTGCAGGCTATGGAAAGAGAAATCTGGATACCAACCCAGTCACAAAACTTTCTACTTACAATCTGTCCTGCCTGCAAGATGTGCTGGGGCAATGGTGGCCCAGAATGTATTAGAGTAGCTAACCAATGTCTGGTTTAACTTGAGATCTACTCCACGAGAGGGAGCCCATACCCTATACTACCTGCATGACCAGGAACTAGAATAGCCCAGAGATCTGGGGTAGTACCATATGTTCCTCTGGAGCCCCCTGCTTATGCCTGTACAAGCTTGGAAACCCCATCTGCCTTCCCCCAACCCCACTTTCACTGAAAAGCTGAAAGTATTGGCACCCAAAGCCCAACTGCATTCTGGCAGCTGATGCAACCCACCTTTCTAATACATCCAGCCTACCCAAGTGTCCTCCCAGGTACCCAGCATCTCACCATACTTGGGCACAGTCGCTTCTCCTGCCTGACAAGTCTTCTATAAAACTCCCTTGTCTTAGCTGGGGTGTATGATTTCCCTGGCTCTTTCTTTGGGACCCACGAACCCATGGACCCACCCTGGAGCAACACCAAATAAACCTGCATCTGTTTGTTTTTAATCTGATCTGATCAGGCCTTTTGCATCAGCAAAAAACCAATCATCAAAATAGCTGGGGTGAGAAGGAAGCAATGCAATGATTCCTAGTGATATTCTGAGTGTATTGCTATTAGTGTAATGCGATACTCATAGACCAGGGCCTTGTTCAGTCATCACCAGAGAGGCTTCTACCAGCAGCAGACAGGAACAGGTACAGAGACCCACAGCCAGACATTACATAGAGAAATTCTAAATTAGAGGTTTCTGTTGTGTCCTTCCTCTCAGAGCTTGAAGAACCCCACAGAAAAGGGGAAAAAAGATTCTAGGAGTCAGAGGGGATGGTGGACACTAAGAGATCATGGTCCACTCAATCAACTAACGAGGGTTCACAGAGACTCAAATGGCATCTATGTTATGGCTATTATCTTGGTGTTTGTGGGAGTGGGTGTGTCTTTGACTCTTGTCTGCTTTTAGGACTCTTTTCTTTTCCTCCTATTGGGTTGCCTTGTCCAGCCTTGATATGAGGACTTTTGCCTTGTCTTGCTGGGTCTTGTTTTGTCATCTTTGGTTGTTGTCTCTTGGAGGCCCACTCCTTTCTGAAGGAAAAGCACTGGGGGTGGAACTGGGGGGAAGGAAGTTAGAAGGAGATGGGAAGAGTAGAGGGAGAGGAGACTGTGGCCAGGAAATGGTGTATATGAAAAGAATCTCTTCAATAATAAAAATGATTAATTTTCATATCTCTGGCTTCTCAGCATTTTAGTATCAAGACTGAGTGAGATATTTGAAATGTCATTTTAATGAAATAGATGAGCTCTTTTTGAAAGTACATAAACCCATTTTAAGAGTCAGTATGAATAACAAAGATAATTAGAAAATATTATTCCTCTAGAAAGTGATATACATCATATCACCAGTCAAAAATATACTAGTAGCCATACTCCAAATAGTAATTTAAAGATAAAGATTAGAGCACTTGTCACCATAAACTAAAACCAATAACAATAATAGCAGTAACAACGAACATTGACACTTCAGGTACATGAAGGAATATTGAAAGACGTGAAAATGTTTAAGAATTCTTACCCTGAGATATCTTGGGGAATTACCTAGTCTAAACATGAAACTGGTGCACATCCCATACACATAGCCGGAAACTCATTTGATGTGATGCTTTCAGTAGCCATACATTGTTGACTAAGAAGTCATATCAGGTTGGGGTGTAATATGTGGATGCTCGGAGTGTCTGATCTGAGGGCATTTCAGATTGTCATGTAAGGATGCTCAGCATGTACCAGTGGTGATTGGACAGCTCTGGGTCTGATCTGGGCTCACCTACCACCTGAATACACACAACTGAGAGGTTTACATTTTCCTCTGTGTCTCTTATCATAGTCTTAAGATATGAAAGCAACACCAAGGGGCCCTCTAAAGAATGGTCTCAGCACTAAACATACTGTGTTTTTTATGAATCAGAAAAGGGTTAGCTATTGTGATGGCTCTGTCACTAACTTGCTGACAAGGTGATGAAGACAAGTGCTAGTAGACACAGGTGGGCGGGCACACATCTGCATTGATACCTCTCCACTTCCTGTCCTGCCCATCCATGCCCAACAACACAAGATGGCCTGGGAAGCCCAGCAGGCTCTCACACACAGAGGACATGATTTCTGCCTCTTAAGCAGGGGGCTCAGGGCTCCTCTGTAAGTGTTTTTCACTAAGTCACTAAGAGATGAGAAACGTAACCTTTATTCTGGTGTGGGACTGGCTTGGGTAGGTATTGGAGGAATGGAATATAGTTCTGCCTTCTATTTTTGTGAGTAATTCCTGGCTTTATAAAACAACTGGAGACCTTTACTGAGATTCAGAAAAGCAAGCAAGGTTGAGCATTTTACAGATAGTCATTGGCAGCATGGGAGGAATGTAGGATTTGAAGTTAAGAGGCCTGGCAGGAAGACAAACAGCTAGCTAGCAATTAGACCAGAAATCGTAAGGTGTACCCTCAGGGGAACGGGACTCTGGCAATCCTAGGTCCTCAAGTGAAAATCCACTCCCTCAAGAGGTTGCCATGGGAACTGAGTAGGCTGAGGAATGTCAATAAAGACAAACTGGACAAAGCAAATCTGAAATCAGGTCTGGGTCACCTGAGACAAGTTCTCACTCACAAAGGATTTCCCTGTGTGAGCTCCCAGCCTGGATTTATCACGCTAAGGCATCAGAGAGCCACCACAGACACGGAACAGAACTTACCAGGTAGCGCTCCTCCTGCCTCATGCTGGGGGTGCGGATCATGTGATTCTGTTCCCCTCTCCAATCTCCAAAGCGACGGAAAAAATAGTTAGACAGAAATCTACTGACCGGGTCTCTGATGATGTTGATGTAGACAGGCTGGTCTCCTCCAAACCTAACACAGGACACAAACAGGGGAATTATTAGGACTCATCCCTGGAGCAAGGAAATAAGGCCTGCTGGAACCAATCTTCCCTCTAGGTTAACATAATCCAGCTATTAACCTATCTGCTGCTAGGTGCCTACCACTGCTTCAACAGGACACTGTAAAGTAGGGCTTTTGTTACCATGCAGGAAACATACAGTTGCCCACCAGTTTTTTTGTCTTGATGTGTGTGTGTGTGTGTGTGTGTGTGTGTGTGTGTGTGTTTTCAGTAGACATGACTTTATTGAGGACGGGGCATAGTATTCTTAACTTTGTATCCCAGTGGCTGATGCAGAACCCACTGTCAAACAGGTGGCTCTCAGTGACTGTTCAATCAACTGCTTGATTCTGACTGTGTAGTGGTGACCAAGTACTTATATACTGTAATTTACACCACTGCAACAAGGTGCTTTAAGATGAATGGACTGAAAAGAGCCTTTAATCAACATGTTCTTAAACCTTTACACTGCAAACTCCAATACTCCAAGGACTAGAACCAGAATTATCCCCATCTATACTTGGGGAAACCGAGGCAGGAAGACGATAACTAATCTGTGGCTATGCCACAAGATAGACACAGGTCATCTGGATCCAGAATCTTCACTTTTAACCACAGGAGGAAAATTCCAGAGTTCAGAAATGTAATGATGTAAAGATATAAGAAAGAGATGCAAATTATGAGGTCATTGCCCTCGAGTGATGGACTTACTCCCCAGCACGGAGGAGGCACACTTACAGGTGTGAGGACAGCCTAAGCTACATAATGAGACTCCATCTAAAAACAACTAAAGTATACATCACTCAGCTGTACATCACTAAGCTATGTGATAGATGTTGCCATCTACAAAGCTTGTGCTCTAGAGCTATGCCACTGAGTTATATACACAGTGGCATATAGCACAGTATAGCTACAGCTTCATATATACACAGTGCATATTACATATAGTATTTTGCAATGTATTAACTAGGATTTTAGATTTTGTGTCGGGCTCATTCGTGGCTCTCCTGGGGTGCAATTGGGCCAGCAGCAACAGTGTGCCGGTTCTTGACAGCTGTTCTAGCTTCAGCCTCTATCTGATGAAAGTGTTTGGCAAGGGACAGAGCATCCTCAGATGAGACAGATGGACAGGATCCAGTTCCCACCTCTCTTGCTGGAAGACTCTGCTCAGAATTTAAAACCCAGTCTGAGTCATAATCATAAAATTTCAGTAACTATTTTGTAGCTCAGGCTGCCCTGAACTCCTAATCCTTCAGCCCCTGCCTTTCAAGTGTTAGGCCTGCAGGTGTACCAGGCTTTACATATGGCTAGCAATTAACCTCAGGGTACTCTGGCCCTGAACTCTGGTTTTCCTACTGGATGAACATGTCTGTCTCTCACAACAGAATACATCTGAACCTCCTGGACATCTGGGGATTATGCCATCTAGCAGTATGTAGCACACAGTAGGCTTTCAACAGACAGTGACGGCAAACAGAAATAAGGGCCTTCGTGCATGCTTCCTACCTCTTCAGCTTCTGGCAGTATAAGGGTTGTGTTGCTAGAGCAAAGTAGAGATCACAAGCCACCTGGTTTGTCCGTGTGTGTGTGTGTGTGTGTGTGTGTGTGTGTAATGAGCCCAACATATTTTTTAAAGATATTCAGTAAGAAGACACTAAAGACTGAGTCACTAAAGTACTTGCTTTCCAAGTGGGAGGAGCTAAATTTGGCCCCCATGTACAAAACTGAGCATTGGAGGCATGTTCTTGTAATTCTAGCAATCGTGAGATGAGAAGTACAGAGGGAGGACCCTTGAACTCAATCCCCAGCTAGTCTAGCCTACATATTGAAGTTCCAGGCCAGAGCACCTGAGAAATGCTATTCAGGTTGTCTTTACACACACACACACACACACACACACACACACACACACACACACTCACATACACTCTCACATACACACACACTCACACATACATACTCACACATACACATACACACACACTCATACACACACACACACTCACACACTCACACACATGCAAACAAGAAGACTTTAAAGAAGTACCCAGGAAGGACTCTCCAATAATGAATTTCAGAACCCAGCACATACACACATGCTGTCTGGATTCCCCTAACACTGTCATGTAGGAAGACATGTTACACCTAATGGAGCTTAGCCCTACTAATATGAATCTTGTTCATTCTTAGACATAAGCAAGGTGACATCCAAGCTTCTGAATGCATGGCTAACTGCAGTCTTAGGAGTTATCTGGGCCTATCACCAACCAGCTAACCTGTGAATACACAAACCCTGGATCTATCATCCAGTGTTAGCCAAACTGGGATCATAATGATGATAAACAGAAACTATGTGATAATTCTAGGAAACAGGAAGATAGAAAAAAAGACACAGCGAGAATACAGACATTTTGTGCTGGGAACACTTGCCAATGCTGACCAGCAGAACTTCTCAATTATGTAACCCATATACAACATCTCTCCAGAGATGAAGATACAGACGTGAAGACATCAAGACTGCTCACATAGGCTGGTAGACTTGGCTCTCCAGTTTGCCCCTAAGGGAGAGAAGTGGAGTGACCTCTTGCTGTGGGAAGGGGAAGAAAATGGCCTGACAGAAAGGAAAGGGTGGTGGCCAGTGATGTTAGGGTTCCTGCTCGTAGGGAATAAGGACATAATAAGGACAAAAAAAAAAAAAAAAAAAGCCTATGAGGTGAGCAGAGGGGAAACTCAGGCTATACTTGTTCTTGATGAGCTACCAATATGGCTATGCTCGTGGTCACGGTGACCAGCTCCCTATTGGTAGGAAGCAGAGAGCCTAGGAAGACTGCTATCCAAGGAAGAGAAGTTCAGCCGATCTAAATAGGGAGAGCCCACAATAAAGCTCTCACCTTCAAGTCCAACTCCTGGCTCTGTGTAAGTCGGGAGAGACAAGGTTAAATACCCAGCATCCTCTTTAAAAAAAAAAAAAAAAACCTTTGATTTTTTTCCAAACTCAAAGCTTGGGTCATTATTAAAAGGCACAGAATGAAAAGGGATCTTGCTACTACTGAGAATAAGAGCAAAGTCAGTGTTTAGAAGTAAGATGGGGAAACTGAACTGAACTGTAGAAGTGCTGACATCTGGCTTGCTTGGTTAAAGGATGCCTTCAAAGGGCAGCTGGTTTCAAGCTCTGTTTCCATAGTAATTAAGGCTTCATTTGAGAAAGTATCAAATGCCTGCACTGGCACCCCAGCAGTCTCCCTGGAGCTCCTTTGTTCTCTACTCCTTCTTCCTTCCTTCCTTCCTTCCTTCCTTCCTTCCTTCCTTCCTTCCTTCCTTCCTTCTGTCTTCCCTCTCTCCCTCCCTCCCTCCCTCCGTCCCTCCCTCCCTCGCTCTCTTCCCTCCTTCCTTCCACAAGTTAGTGTTAGCAGTGGGGCTACCACGTGAGCTGAGGAAGCAGAAGTAGGAACAGAAGTTGGAGGTGTCAGAGGGAACCCTGGGTAAAATGGAATAAGAAAGATTAAGGGAAGAAGGCTTGAAATTTTGAGCATGAGAGATACTACGCTCTACTTAACTGCTTAAAGGCCTTAGGGTCTAACATATTTTAGAAAATTGTCTCAACAAGGAGAACCTAACTGGGGGGTGAGAGGAATTCTAGACTGGGAAAAATATCTCCTCTGGTCTTAGAAAACAAATAGAAACAGAAGCTTAGAAAACAAATAGAAAGTCGGGCGGGGAGAGTCAAGGGGACAGGCTGAACCAAACATACCACAGTCTTTCTAGAATGCTGATCTGAGGCACACTCCAGTGAGCTGCTGATGCTGAAGAGGTAAGATTAAACAAAAACAAAAACAAATTATATCCTAAAGTTACTTCAACTACCACTGAAAGACATATGAAGTTACAACTCACAGACATGAAAGGCCTGACTCTGACATCCCAGCCCCTAGCGGCATCTTCTAAGCCAAGGTGGTTTAGACTCTGTTCTCCCTTTATTCAGAGGAAGAAACATTTGTGCGGCCAAAATTTCAAGGAAGTTCAAAATAAGCGTCAAAGAAGAGCCCAGTAACAGCCCTCCAAACCCAGACCAAACCTGAGCTCTCTGCTGAGCTGGCAGGGCTCTGGCCTTCTCCATAGCAACTGCAGAAGCACATGATTGGTAGATAAACTGAACTGCTACCGCCAGTGGGTTCATTCAGACCCAGAGGAAAATGAAGGAAAGAGAGTAAAGACTTGAATCGATGGATACACGCTGAAGTCAGCCAATGAGTGGACAGCATGAGCTCGCGGAATAGTATTTTCTATTGCTGTTCTTGGGTACATGCCAAGTAAGGGTGCCATTCTTAATGGAGGAAGATAAATGGGGGGGGGGAGAGCAGCAGCAACAACAATAAACCCTCTATAAAGCAGGTCCTTCAAGACTTCATGAGAAAAAAGGGTGGGGAGGGAGGAAGGGGCAGCATTCAGCCTGATCCTGATAGCATGCTGAACAGCGAGGATGCTGCTACAAATTGATGATGCATAAAAGATTAGAATTATTAACCAAAGCCAGCACACGAGTCTGGTTTCTTGGTCTGGTTGCTTTGCATGAGAAGGATTCAGCAGTGGTAAGGGCAGGTTTCTTGGGACAATTGTACTTATGCTTAGGATTGAAAGTAGAGAGCTCAGGTCTCAAAGTGTTTATCAATTCCAACTTAGTTGCTTTCCTTATCCCTTGCTTCTGGCAGGGAAGACTTTCGTTATACAGTCACAGTTTACTACTTAGAATGAAGATTTCCATAAATAAAGATACTCCCTTGAAATGAAGAAAAGCTGTCTCATTGTATTCTGGTTTGTCTTGCAGTTCTCACGTTTATGGAAGTCTCTGAGAAAGTCAAGGCCCTGATGCTGGGCTACTAGAAGGGAGGAAGAGCGGTATCGACAGCTTCCACCGAGGCAGCCTCAGCAGGCCGTGCACAGCTCTATTCCTCTCCAGCTAAGTTCTCCTCCACTACAATCCCCCAGGTCATCTCTGACTGACATTCACGCCTGCTTCTCCTGTCCTGGAAATGCTCTTCCCTTTCATTGATATAAAGCTAACTAGCCATTCTCTCATACCTTAGCAGAATCAGAGAAAGCCTGCTGCCCTCCATCTTACACTAGCTGAATCCCTGTGACTTCTCTCCTTCCACATCACACCCAACTATATACTTCTTCATTAGAAGAATAAAGAATTCAAGGATTCCAAAACCAAGAGAAACACCTGAGTTCACGGTGTAAGTCCTATTATAACATAGGAAAAGCTGAGAGAAGATGTTTCACTGATATGCTAGGACTTGAGCAAAGAGAAGAGACACAGCCTGCCTGAGTTTGATTCTGCAGCAGAATCTCTAACCAGTTAATAGGCCTAACCAGCTTCAGGACTGTCACAGAGATGCTTTAAGATTCACTGTGAGTTCCTGTAACATTCTTCTCTCAGGAGCTGCCCCCTGTTTTAAAGATGGGAAAATGGATAGCTTTCCCCAAGTGGCTATATGGCTTGCTCTTATCTTGGGCAACTCTAATACTTAGGAATCCTGACAGTCAGGGTTCCACTGTTTTCTGCAGATGTGGTACCTTCTAAAAGGCTTTTTATTTTTTAATCTAGAATTAAAGCAATCAAGATTCCATTCCTGTATTTGATGGTAGAGGCCAGGGTAAAATACAGCCACCATGCTGGGTGCTGTTGATCCAATTAAAAAGTCAGTTTTGGCTTCTCACTAGAGTTTTGAACTGGCCTGAGATCATTATTAAAATGTGTTGTATGGCAGTTTGGATGTCAAGATCTAACCTAGAAAAAAAGAGAGGTCACTGACTGAAGTCTGACAGCATCAACAGCGGCACAGAAGGAAGTTTACTGGGCCAGCCCAAACCAGAAACCTTTCTCTCTTTACAAATCATCAAACAGGAGGACCAGAACATCTAACACGTTCCAGTGGCCTCATTATGACTAGTGGCATGGTTTCTGGAGGGAAGAAGCAGGGTGCTCACATCAGCCAACCCAGTAATGAGCCATGGTGAGAAGCAGTGAGGCGGGCCAGCATCTGGTCAGTGGTCACTGTTGACCATTTTAAGCGTTCTATTTACTGTCCCATAGAACTCTGGCTTATCAAGATGAGAGCTTTAGGCTTGGAAAGCTAGCTTTTAAATATATGGTGATAGCTTGTCGGCTTAACAATGTGCCCTTGTTGAATCTCCTTCCTCCTTTACACTGAATTGGGACAGGACCTCCTGAGCAGCAGGGAAGCCCATTGAAGGCTAAAACCTTCGCCAAGCCCAGTGGGTTGTCAGGCCATCAGGCTGGACAGCAGAGCTTCTCCACAGCCAGTCTCCTGTGGTGCCAGCACACCGGGGCAATGGAGTCAGCATGAACTGATCACTGTACCCACTGAATGTGGATGGAGCACCTTGGTAAGCTCTTTGGACCTTGTGATAGAACCATTATCCTAAGGTAACGACGACTCTGTCAGACTGCTGGCTAGGACTCTCAGGAGCTTGTCAGCAGACCTGCCTCTGGACCCAGTGATCTCCTGGCTGACAGATGCCAACCGTGAGTACATGACAGGGCCAGCAGGCACAGCAGGAGCCTAAAGGTCACCAGTGTGAGGAACAACAAATAGCCCTGTAGTGGGCATTTGTACTGGCTGGTTTGATGTCAGCGTGATACAGGCTAGAGCCATCTGAAAGGGGGGAACCTCAAGTGAGAAAATGCCTCCATAAGATCCAGCTGTAAAACATTTTTTTAATTGGTGATCAGTGTGGATGGGTGGTGCCATCTCTGGGCTGCTGGTCCTGGAGTCTAGTAGAAAGCAGGCTGAGCAAGCCATGGTGAGCAAGCCAGTAAGCAGCCTCCCTCCACTCCCATCGTCTCTGTATCAGCTCCTGCCTCCAGGTCCCAGCCCTGCTTGAGTTCCTGTCCTGACTGCCTCCAATGATGGACTATGATCTGGAAATGTAAGCTGCAAATCTACAACTTGATTTTTGGTCATGGTGTTTTCATCATAGCAAAAGAAATCCCAGTTAAGACAATTTGATACCAAAAGTGAGGTATTGCTGTGACAGACCTGACCTTGCTTTGGGGAGGACTATGGGAAGACATTGGAACTTTGAGCTAGAAAAGCCAGTGAGTATTATTGAGCACTCAGTATGATGTTCTGTGGAGCTTGGAAGATAAGAATGTTGAGAACAGTGCAGAGGATGGAGACCTGGCTTGTGAAGTTTCAAAGGGAAGTCTGAAGATTCTATCAGGGTCTTTGCAATTTTGAATTAAGATTCTGTGGTTCTGATTAGCTGGGGCTGAAAAATCAGCTGTGGTGAACAAGGTACCAGAACTACTAAATTGAAACCTTTGCTTTGCTGGGATACTTGATGCTGGTTAGCTGGAGCTAAGAAATTAGCGATGATTAAGAAGAGACCAGCATCGCTGAGGTGAAATCTTCTGGGAAGTGTTTCCTGAGAGTCAGCACACAGAAGTTGAGTTCCAGAGGTGCCTGAGCTGTACTTCCAGCTGGCAGCTGAACTTGGTAGTATGAGTTACCAGGTAGTACTGGTTTTGAAGGCATGTCAAAACCATGGAGAGCAGTTGAGGCTTTGTATGAGAGAAGCCTGGAAAGGCTACTTGTGAAGGTGCAGCCTCAGTAGCAGATGAAGGCTCAGGATTGAAGAGGTAAATGAAGACAAGTTGAGGCTTGGAATCATGAAGAGAGCCCATGAGAGGCGCTGGTGAAAATGCAGGCTAGTTGCAGCAGAAGACACCAGCAGTTTTAGAGAGGCCAGTACCATGATTACCATGAACAGTAGCAGCAGTGGAGTGGAACCGTGTTGCAGAGGGTGGTACTAAACAAGTGACCCAAGTCCTTTGAAGGAGTCCAAAAGATCATGAGTCCAGACAGTGGATGGTTGGAGTTTGGTTTTGCTTTGATTTGGTTTTGACTGTGCCCTGATATTTTCCTTCCTGAAGTAAGAAAGTATTTGATTTATTTTTGATTTTTACTAGAGCCCACAATTAAGAGACTTGGAATTTTAAAAGACTTTGGATTTTAAGGAGATCAACTATTTTAAAAGAACTGAAAATTTAATTTGTTTGAATTTGCAAAGACTGCAGAACTTTTAAAGTTATTCATGTTTTTAATGTGAGATCTTGGGAGTGAATAAGAAAGGAAGGGTTATGGCTTAATAGTGATGTGTTTGTATCAAGTTGACAAGGGGTTGGTTGTACTAGCTAGTTTTATGTCAACTTGACATAAGCTAGAGTCAGGAGAGAAGAAGAAGCCTCAATTGAGAAAATGCCTCCATGAGATCTAACTAAAAGGGGCTTTCTTAATTAGTGGCCAATGAGAAAGGGCTCAGTCCATAATGGGTGGGCCCATTTCTGGGCTAGTGGTTCTGGGTTCTATAAAAAACCAGGCTTGGCAAGCCATGTGAAGCAAGCAGTCAGCAGCACCCTCCATGGCCTCTGCATCAGCTCCTGCCTCCAGTTTCCAGCCCTGTTTGAGTCCCTGTATTGGCTTCCTCCAATGATGAACTATGATCTGGAAGTGTAAGATGAAAAAACACTTCCCTCCCCAACCTGCCTTTGGTCTTGGTGTTTCATAGCATCAGTGGAAACCCTAACTAAGACGGCAATAATGAACCACTGAGAGAAAGAACACATAGAACTTGAAGTTTCAACTGAACCAAGAGAAGGCCCCAAAATTTGAATTTGAAAATCTACATTCTTATTTTTAAAAGGAAACAACAACAACAACAACAACAACAACAAAACAAAAAACCCCCCAAAAATTGGCCAGGCAGTGGTGGCGCACGCCTTTAATCCCAGCACTTGGAAGGCAGGCGAATTTCTGAGTTCGAGGCCAGCCTGGTCTACAGAGTGAGTTCCAGGACAGCCGGGGCTACACAGAGAAACCCTGTCTCGAAAAACAAAAAAACAAAAACAAAAACAAAAATTCCAAGTAGATCAAAAATATCTTACCAGTATCAAATATGCAAGACTTGGGGTGATTAGTTTAAAAACAAAATAAACCAAAACAACAAAAGTAAGATGGAGCTCTTTGTAGCATAAGAAATACTCAATATACCACCACTGTGTTGCTCCTAGATTACTATTATACAGGTTCCCACTGTAGAAAAAATATATGACAAAACTCTCATTTCTTGCCTCTGTTCTAATACAAAAATCATATCCTCTCACCCTTGCTAAACCACCATTCCGTTTGAAATCTTGTCATTGAAAATAATTCCATGTTGTTGTTGTTTTTTTTAATATTTCAGCTAGTATAGTCAAGAAAGCAATGTTTCAAACTTTGACTTCTGTGTTGCAAAGCTAGCTAGGTTGAAGATGTCCTTCAAGGGCGATGGCTCTGAGTTATTGATTTGAGTAGGCTGTTAAGGGGCCTACAAAGACCCAGAAGAATGGAAGAAAGGAAAAGACCAAAAAGCTGGAGAGCAACTCACCTGGAGAAGTTGAGGAAGTGGACATGTCTCGTGAATAAATAGGGCTGTTCAGCAGTACTTATATTCTTAATCAGTTCCATCTATTAAAAGAAGGACAGGGTTAGCAGTTGCAGGAACTAATTCTCTAAGCCACATGCTAATGGTTATCTGCCTTCTTGCTTTCACCCCCTCTCATTTCTTCTGGGCCAAGGCCAGACAGCTGAGCTTGTTGCAAAGGGTGAGCTTTCTCGTGAGGTTCTTTCACTAATTAATCACCTTTCTTGCCAGACTCATAGCCCTGTGACCAATTCAGTTGATTATGCTTAGAAAA
This sequence comes from Mus minutoides, assembly GCA_902729485.2. Classification (NCBI taxonomy): domain Eukaryota; kingdom Metazoa; phylum Chordata; class Mammalia; order Rodentia; family Muridae; genus Mus; species Mus minutoides. Next base: position 2,663,208 of record LR749507.1, read on the forward strand.
ACAATGCAATGGGTTACGTATTTTTCTTAAGTGTTTGTGTGTGACATGCATGTGTATGTGAGTGTATGCACGTATGCAGGCATGTGTGTGAATGCATGTGTGTATGTATGTATGTGGGTATGTGCACGTGTGTGTGTGTGTGTGTGTGTGTGTGTGTGTGTGTGTGTGGTATATGAGGGTATACTGAGTGAGAGTAAACATCTGGACTTTAGTCCTTGCTTCCACCTTAACAGAAAGTGTCTTGGCTGCTTTTCCTCTGTGTGTGCCAAGCTGGCAGGCTTGTGAGTTCTAAGAATTCTCCTGCCTCTTCTTTACATCTTGTCATAGGGTCCTGGGGATTACAGGAGCTGGTGCTATACGCATGGCTTTTGCACGGGTCTGAGCACACAAACTCGAATCCCTTTGTGTGCATGGCTAGTGCTTTCCCCACTGAGACATTTCCTCAGCCACAGACTAAGTAAGTTTAGCTGGAAAAAAAAATAAAAATTCGGCAGTGCAAAAATTACCTCCTTTAAAGTCAAACCAGGAGAAGAGGTTAATCATTTCCTTATATTTCTGTGACATTATTGAGATTACAGAAATATTTTAAACTTGTGTAGTAGAATTTAGGGTGGGAATAGAATATATACCCTTCATTATTTTTCCCTTTGATTATAAAAATTTATAAGGAACATATTTCATGGGGAATTCACAGACCTCTGAAAATCTTGGGATATTTTGGTGGGTGGTCATGTGAATTATTTATTTGCAGTTATCAGTAAGGCAAGAAAGCATTTTATGTTCGTATAAGCTGAGTTTTATGAGACATGCCATGATATAGAAAACGTTTAGTGAAATGAGTTAGAAATTCCAGGCATTCTCAGATCCCCCTGACATCCTGAATTCCTTCACTAGAATTTCCAGTTGGCCCTACCAAAATGGACATGGTAATCTTTAAAAAAATTTTTTAAGGCATTTTGAGACTGCTACTAGATGAACATCAGAGAAGGAGTATTTCAGATTTTATGAACTAGAAAAAGCTGAAAACTGGAAACCAAGATGGCCATTCACGTTAAGCACAGCAGCAATGGCAACAGTGAACTTGAGACCTTCAGTGGTTCTCAACAACAAGCCATGGGCTACCTTCTTTCCAAGGGTCTAACATAGGGGCTGCCTCATGTGTAAATAGTTGATCATTATTCATGTGATAAACTAGACCAAGCATATGCTCTTTTATAGACCCAGATGATCTGTCTAAACCCTCTCATTAGTTATTCCTACTTACAATGGTTGGAGAAATCAAGTTGAATTGAATGTTAAATGGCTCAGCTCTTAAACCTGGGTTTTTGTTAGTTGGGAGAAGCTGGGAAAGCTGGGTAAGTGGAACTGTCTTTCCTTTGGCCTGAGTATAAAGGGAAATCGGATCCTGTTTCTGTAGCTGTAGTTTCCCTTCTAAGCAGCCCTGCATGTTCTGGTAGTCAAGCTCCCAGCTGGAACACACTGTTAATTCTGAGCTGCGATTGTCCATCTATAGGCATAATTTGTCCCAGAGGATGGCTGCTTAGGAAAGAATTCTTGCCTATGTGTGTGTTTAAGATAAAGACGATTCATGCTGTTATCTCCAGATGATTTTAATACAGATGGTTCCCTCTGTACATAAAAATCATGCAAGAATAATACCTGATAGCACTGAAGGAGAAAACTAGAAAAGACCCTGGATCTTTTCCCTATTCAACACTCCAGCACCCCCCCACCCCCAAAACAAATGTCAATGTTAGTGACAATGTTAGTGACAATGTTAGTGACAGGAGGGAATGGTTAAACTTTTGGGAACAGTGCCATCGTATCATAAAGCTGTCTATTCTTCTAGGAAGAATGGATTAGCAGTGACAGTGTGGCACTCTCTCTACACATATTCTTAAAGAGACCCAAGCTGCCAGCACTCATGTTTACTGTGTGAGTGGAAGAAGGGCAGAGTCCTCCTCCCTTAAATGGTTTGTCACTGTAACCTGAGTAGTAAAACCCTTTGTGGCATGTGTACAGGCTGAACACTGCTTGTTGAAACACTATTTGACCTTAACAAATGCTAATGCTTGACCCATTTCTAGGGACAAGCCATGGTTCCCGAACTCCTGCTGCCCAACACCCAACCTTCCCACTGTCATTAGAATCCTGCTTTTTCCTTTGCCTTGGTCACTGGTGCCATTATAGCAACAAAGGCTACCTATAGTAGCCAGAAAGTACACCCTTGCTGTCTCTGCCTCACAGAGGGCCACTTCTGGCTTCTTCTTGATTCTACTCCATATGTCCACTCCACAGTCATTGCCTATTTCCTTAGCTCAGGAGCTAAGCACGGAAGCACTGTGCATGGAAAGACTAGGTCCACCAGATGCAGGACCACACTCTTGAGTCCTATCTGTTTTACTCTTTATTCACTCTGATGAAGCCTGGGACAGCCTGGCTCAGGTTACAATACTCCCCATAACACATCAAAGTAGACCCCCCTTCTGATTCCTTTTACAGACCAACATCCATACCAAAGCCTGACCAGGACTGAATTTAGGAATATCTTTCTTCTTTCCAGAATATTCTACTTTCTGTAGCAATTTTAAGTCTGCCCCTCCTTCCTTCCTTCCTTCCTTCCTTCCTTCCTTCCTTCCTTCCTTCCTTCCTTCCTTCCCTCCCTCCCTCCCACCTGCCGGCCCACTAGAATATCTCCCTCTTCCAATTTGACTTTCTGCATTCCACTTTTCTTCAACATGCATGATCTCCAAGACAACCTCAGACAATACAGCACTTGGTGTGTGGCTATAAAGAAAAAATATTGTGTCCTCCCTCTCAAGAAGTTCAAAGTGTGGGAGGTGAGATGAAGTAGAGGAAAGGTGAAGTCCAGGGGTAATACCACAGGGTGGAGGGCACATAAGTGCTATGTCGGGCCTACTGGCCCATGCAGATGGGGCATGTCTCCCTGAGGGTGTCCTCTGTGACATGGAAGAATTCACAGTAGAAAAGGGACATCGTGGACACAATGGAAAGCAGAGGTAAAAGACAAACACAAATGGATGAAGCTGAGAGAATTGTCCGCACCAGAGGCTGGCTCTTGTCATTAGCTTTAACTGTCAGTTTGACAGCTGACTGACAACCTAGAGTCCTCTGAGAGGAACTGCCTGGGTCAGATTGGGCACATCTTTGGGGGGTCATCTTGATTATTAGTTGATGCAGCACTGTCATATCTAGGTGATCCTAAGGTGTACAAGAAAGCTAGCTAAGTGTAAGCCTGGGGGCATTGCAGAGAGTTCCCCAGCAAACAGTGTTCCATCATTCCAGAAAGTGCCCCAGCAAACAGTGTTCCATCATTCCAGAGAGTGCCCCAGCAAACAGTGTTCCGTCATTCCAGAGAGTGCCCCAGCAAACAGTGTTCCCTCTGTTTCAGGCTCCTATCCTGACTTTCCTCAATGATAAATCATGAGATGGATGTACAAGTCAAATAAGTCCTTCCTGAGTTGCTTTCCGTCAGAGTATCTTACCATAGCATCAGAAAGAATTTTAGGATGACCATTAAAGTAGTGGTTCTCAACTCTCCAAATGCTGTGACCCTTTAATACAGTTCCTCATGTTGTGGTGACCTTCAACCACAAAATTATCTCATTGCTACTTCATAACTGTAATTTTGCTACTATTATGAATTGTAATGAATATCTGATATGTAGGATATCTGATGCATTACCCGTGTGAAAGAGTTGTTTGACAACCCCAAATGGGTCACAAGTCACAAGTCACAAGTTGAGAACCACTGATATATAGGCTCAGCAAGGAAGCAGATGACTAGAGAGTTAGAGTCAGGTAATGGGGGGGCACAGCAGACTGTGTCAGGTTAACTGACATGTCAGGTTAACCACCTGACATTAACTCTGTAGAGATCTGACATTAGAAAACATTTGCTTAATTTATTTCTTATCTGAGATAAGGGTAGAAAGTGTGAAGAAGAATGAAGAGTAGAGGCTGAGGCCAGGAAGCCCAGTGGTAGAGCACTTGCCTAGGAGGTATGGAGCCCTGAGAACCACCATTCCATCACAGAAGGACTGAATAGGAAGCCCCGCTGGGAAGATGCCGGTATGGGTGGTAGCAGCAACAGTGGGTGCTGATGAATTAGAAGAAATTTTGCTGTTGGGCTGTTCAAACTCTGTTCTAACCTACAGCAGAGGTGATGCTAGGAAGCGTTTTCTAACAATTTGCCCCCTCCTCTCTCCATGGCAGGATGGGAGAGCGCAGACTTTTATCTGCCGCTCTGAAGATGTCTTAGCTCCTGACATGTTCAGGAAATGCTTATCAGCTTGTCAACAGGAAGGGTATCCTGCCCTACCTTGGTCTGAACTCTTGTGTCACTCAGGAGCAATTAGATGCCCTATAATTTTGCAAGGCATCTTAAATCAAAGAAAGGATGTGTGCTTATTAACATATCAAAGCAAAAGCAAACTGCGAGAGCGGGAACTGCAGGTCCTTTCTCAACCTTAGAGGTTGAGAAGGGTGAATGAAGGTCTCAGGCTACCTTCCTCCTTCTTGGGGTACAGGGAAGGCCCCACCAGAGTCATCTTCTACCCTTATTTAGCTCAGAGCTACAATAACCAGGAAAGCATGTGCCTGCAGTTAAGAAGAAGTCCACCAGGGGGAGCAGTAACATGAACATGGCAAAGGGGCTGTGTCTGGGCTAGATACTGAAAATTAAAGGATACAATTCAAACCCTAGGAGAGGAGAGTTCCCTTCTTCCTGGCTTATATGGTCTCTCTCTTTTGTCCTCTTTTCTTCCCTCGGGGTTTGCATTAGAGGACTCTGGTTTTGTTTCAGGACCCAAGATGATGTAGAACCCATTCCATGAACTGATTTGGCTTGATCCCAGACAAGTTGGAGGACAAATGGAGGACAGTGTCCACTGGCACTGGCCAGTGCTGCTCCACACCAACTCTGGAATGACACTGTATGTCTTCTTGCAAAGGCAGGAAGCCTTGAAGGTTATGCTGACAGCCTTTCCAGAAAGTTTCTGGGAGAAAGTTGTGTGGAGAACATGCAGAAGGTGACAAGCACATGAAAGGTGACAAGCACATGATATGATATACTTGCTGTCCTCCCAGTTTACCTGAGAGGCTGAGGCAGGAAGGTCATGAGTTCAAGGCCAGCCTGGGCTACATACTGAGGAGGGCTTGTTTCAAAACAAAAGTAAAAACTTCAGAAAGCAGTCTGAGACTTTAGAGTTTCAGGTGACAGAATCTCCTTGCTTGGAAGATTTATTTTATTTTAATGTCCATCCTTCATGAAGTGAGTGGGTTCTGTGATATGGTCACCCTTGGGAGTGCTTCCTCAGATACACACATACCTAGGCAAGTCCTTACACACCTACCTCTATTTCTGCAGTAAGGCCTGGGAATACAGAATGCGAAATGCTCTCCAGAAGGTTCTCATGCCTGGCATAAGAAGTTTTTGAATGGCCGTCCTTTAACTACTGAATACAATTTTAACTTGTACATGTACCAATTCAAACTTAACCAGGATCTGACCCCAATTTGCTTTTATGTCTAATTCTAGATTTTCTTGATTTACGTGTATTTGTGTCAGGTTCAGAAGTCAGCTGCATGAACAGTGAACATCATGCCTGGTGCTCAGCACCCCCCACTAGCAGCAGATCTTCAATAAACACCCATTAAAAATAAGTGAACAAATACAAGAAGGATCAGCCGATTGAACAGGAGGCAGAGGACCAAGCAGGAGGAAGCCCCAGAAGGATCTCTGTGGCCCCAAGAACTTTCCCAGAAGAACTACGGTTATGATGATGTTTTAAGTTCTGTTGCTTTATACTCAGAACTTAGACTTGGATGTAGTTTGAGAGCCAAGCCACAGGGTAGTCTGACACAGTGTGGGATAACACCATGCTGTGCTGCCCTGTACTAAGAGTTTAATGCAGTCTGAAGCACACCAGCATAAGACTGCCATTGACCCCACCCTCTTAATGATTTCCAAGGCTTATGTCATTTGAATGGCTACTGGACAGAGTCAGAGCAGATGTGAAGTTTACAGGGAAATAACCTTTCCAAATGTGATGGGTGGAAGGGCGTAGACTGGGCTAGCACTTCCCAAATTATGATGTGTAAATTCTGTGGGATCCAAAGCACAGCCATGATACACATAAAAATCCCCCGATCAACTAAGCCTGGGAAAGTCTAGGAGAAGCTGGTGTTTAAAATATATGTGCACATATGTATGTATATGTAATATAAATAATGTATATATGCATGTGTGTATGTAGAAAGAGACTAATGGATATATAGATGATACATACATACATACATACATACATACATACATACATACATAGTAATGTGCTTGATGTCTTGGCACGAGGACTAGAATTTAGAGCCCTATCCCTCATAAATGGGGTAAGCCTGTCTGTAGTCCTAGGCCTCAGGAGGTGAAGACCTGATTTCCAGAGCAAGCTGGTGAACTGGGAAACTCTAAGTTTAGTGAGAATCCCTTCTTCAGCAGATAAAGTAAAGAATATGGAGGAAGATGGCCAGTGACAAGCTCTGGCCTACACACACACACACAGCCACCAGCACATGCATACATTTGAGCACATACATGCATACATACATACATACATACATGTGAACATGCAAATAGACACACACAGTCACCAACCAGCACATGGACACACATGGACACACATGTGAGTATGCTAACACACTCACACACATGCTCACCAGCACATGTGTAAACACAGACATATGCAGGTGAACATGCAAACACACACATATACACTCTCACAGTCATCAGGACACACATACACACATGTAAACCCAAACACACACACATACATACACAGTCACCAGCACATGCATATACATAGATACACACATGTATATACATTCACAGTCTCCAGTATACACAGGCAAACACACACACATGTAAGCATGCAGATATGCACATGCATACCACACACATACAGTATATATGGATATGCCTTAAGACTGTCAGTCACTAAAATGTGAATAATCAATGTGAATCTTCTACATGAAAACATGGCACAGAGGAGTCCCCAAATTTCTAAGTCATTCCTTTTTCCCTTCTTCCTGGATGGAGGGAGTGTGGAGCCCTGAAGAGCACCCTTCAGGAAAACTCTGACAGGAGCAGCTAGACAGGCCTTCCTCAGCCTGCCTGCTGCATCATAGAAAAGCTGCCTGTGCCACTACTCACTCTCTTTTTTTTTTTTTTTAAAAGAATATTTTGGATTCCTTCCCAGCATTTCCAGCAGAAGGGCACTGAGACTCTAGGATTCCCAAAGCTCTGCTGGAGATCCACCATTGCATTATGGGAACAGCCTTTGGATCTGGGTGAGCCCAGGTCCAAGCCAAGCCATCATACAGAGTCACTACAGTTATTTCTGGAAGGTGACAAATTATCTCAGTTTCTCACCCAGAAAACAGGAAGTGACACTTACTCACTGGTATATTTTTGTTCCCAAATGGTTAAATGACATAATTAGGGGAAACAATTCACATGTAGGCTTCTTATTTGCTTTATACATCCTTGGAAACTTCAGCAGAAAAACAAATAGCAAAGTGATCTGCTTTTGCTAATCTTTGAGATTCAGAGGCCAGTTTCTGCCATTCTCAAACCAGAATAACAGGTTCCTCTCCCTGCGAGATACCCATGGCACTCCAACCTTCACTATATGTTGGACACAATGCTAAAGTCACTTTAGGACTAGCAAACAGACTGTGAAGATTCTTGGTCACCACTCCTTGCCCTTTGGGGAAGGGGAGAAGTCTTTCATCAGTTACACTAGATAGAATCTCCACTTTGCAAGATCATATAAACCACGTCCCTGTAACCGAGATCTATATTTAGGGTAAAGATAACCAGTGTTATCCTGGGTTTATATTATAGGCAACACAAAGATCCAACACTTGGCTAGCAGTGGTTACAAGCTCTTCTGTGGAGGAGGAATTGTTCAAAGTACAATTTTTAAAGGTGTGCCTATTTCTATGAGAGTAGATGTAATCGTTTTTATAGGCATCTTAACATTTGGTGTCTTCATGCTCCCTCTCCTGCTTAAAAACCCCCTAGGCTATAAAATTTTAACCCTTAACTGTGAACGTGCAGATGTGTGTTTGCATCTGTGTGAGCACACATGATGATAACTACTATTTCAGGGGAAATGAATGAGCTCATCTAATCCTGGCTCAGAGAAATGCCTTGTGGTTGAATGAAGTGGCACAGATAAACCCAGCCTTATAAATGGACACAATTTTGAAGTTCACATATATGTCGTAGTTTGGATCATGGAACACGTTTTCTCATGAAAAAGAAATGGATTTTATAGTAAATAGATTCCTGACCTAACACACAAAAAAACTGGTTAACTCCTACAGTACCTGACACACAGTTGTTGTTATTATTGTTGTTATTGTTATTATTAATTTTGAGAGAACAGTTTTTCATGGGAACAATTTTCAGAGTTCTACTGTTTAAGGGAGAGAGCCACTGACTATAAAATTTTAACTAGTCTCCTAAATCACACCGACATTTTTCCCTTTAATAAATTACCAAGAAGAGCAGCTATTAATACCACAAATTATTTCCTGAATACATTAAGTTAAAATAATATTTCTTTCTCTGCTGTCATATGTACTTTCAAACTTTAGTAAAAGGGATCCCATGGAACAAAGACAAGTCTCTCAGAACGCACGTCATGGAGATAGACCAGGTCTGGCTTCTTGTTCTTCTGTTTCCTGGCTACTCTCCTGTGTGCAGAAGGCAGGTAAGCGGGACCCAAGGAAGCTGTGAGCATGGTCCTCAGTTTTATTTTTATACCAGAATCGTGTCATCTGCTTTTCCTTCCAAGTCCTTACCTTTGCTTTAATTTTTTTCTTTAACTTGTCTTATAGTTTAATAGGAATCTGCAGTAAGTAATGAAAGACAGTCTAGGTCACACTGACCACAGGAATCAGAACCACATAACATGTGGAGTATGCTAGAAGTTGTATAAACATATCACAGTATTATAGTGCTAGAAAGAACCTAAATGATTGTCTCGCCTATTCCCTGGCTTCTAGACAAGCCAACCATTCCAAACAGATAAGAGCTTCCCCATCAGAGGAAGGGTGCTGTTGTCTTTAACCCTTTCTAGTAACCACCTATTTGCTGCCCAGTATATTTTTATTCATTTTTTAGTTAAATTAATTTATTCATGATTACACCTGTATTTAAATCAGAGAACATAGTAGGGTTATCTATTCAAAACTCCCACAGTGCATTCAACATTAGAATTCTGTGTTCTTTCCCTTGGGATTTTCCTGAACACTCCAGTGTCTGATTTTTCAGTCCTTTCTTCTGTGTTCTCTGGGCTGTTTGCATGCCTTCAACAGGGGCCACCTGAATCTAGAAACTGTCTTACAAAGTATCTAAGAGTTCTGCATGGAATGCACACACAGCAACATTTAAGCATCATCTGATAAGCAGGCCCTAAGACTTGCATACAAAGGAAGGTAAATTTTAATAACCATAATAACATCATAAGAACATAGACTATTTATTTACAGTCATTTTCTTGTGGGTAGTAAAAAAAAAGATCATTATCAGCCAAAGTAAGAGAACAAAGGGATTCTGGTGTTATTATTACATAACTTACACATGAGCCATGACCTCTCTCTCTCTCTCTCTCTCTCTCTCTCTCTCTCTCTCTCTTTCTCTCTCTCTCTTCCCACTCTCTTTTTGAGACAGGGTTCCACCTTGTAACTCTGGCTGTCCTGCAACTCACTACATAGACCAGTAGACCAGGCCAGCCTTCAACCCATAGAGATGGACCTGCCTCTGCCTCCCTGACACTGGAATTAGAGACATGGTGGTATCACACCCAGCTTCACGGCTTTAAATGACAAACATACGTTTCTTTTCATTTCTTAAATTTATTATGTACAAATGCATAGGTGTTCATATTGTGTGTGCATGTGTATGAACATGCTCATGGAGGTCAGGTGTTTCAACAGTTACATGGTCGCTCTTTACCTTATTATTTTAAAAAGCATATGCATACAATGTGTGTGCCATTTGTGTGTGTGCACATTTGTGTGTGTGTGTGTGTGTGTGTGTGTGTGTGTGTGTGTCACAGTACATGCACAGAAATCAGAGGACAACTAGGGAGGCCAGAAGGCAACCTTCTCACCTTCCACTTTCCTTTGAGATAGTTTTTATTAATTTGTTTTTCACTTCTGAAGTGATTGTGCTACACGTTGCCTTTACTTCTGCCTTAGTTAGGGTTTTACTGCTGTGAACAGACACCATGACCATGGCAACTCTTATAAGGTCAACATTTAATTGGGGCTGGCTTAAAGGTTCAGAGGTTTTGTCCAGTATCATCAAGGAGGGAGCATGGCAGAGTCTAGGCAGACATAGTGCAAGAGAAGCTGACAGATCTACATCTTCATCTGAAGACTACTAGAAGACTGGCTTCCAGGCAGCAAGGACAAAGCCCATGCCCACAGTGACACAACTTATCCAACAAGGCCACACCTCCTAATAGTGCCATTCCCTGGGCCAAGAATATATCACTTCTCACAAGGAAGCAAGCACTCTTGCATACTGAGCCATCTCCTCACCCCCACCTTAATTTTTGAGATTTCAGTAAACCTGGAGTTCCCTAGGTTGGCAACATGGGATGCCCAGACAGCTTTAGGGATTCAGCTGTCTCAGAAGACCCAGTGCAGGGCTTGCATATGTTCTGGGCATTCTTGCTACATTGGTGATCTGAAAACAGAGAGTAAAAACAGGAAGTGGGACCAGGCTTTGAAAATTCAAAGCCCACTCCTGGAAACATATTTCCTCCATCTGGGAAGACTCCAAGTCCTAAAGATTCCCTAACCCTCCCAAGCAGTGTCATTAGCTGAGGACCAAAGAGTCAAACACGTAAGACTATGGGGGGGGGGGCATTTCACATTCAAACCACAACAACCTGGTATAAAAAAAAAAGGCTCTGTCATTTTAGAAACTTATATCATTCAGTGAGTGCCACTTACTGTCAAATCAAGATCACAATATTGAAATCTCAGCATGAATCCATTTTCAGCCATTATCTTCCCCTTGGAGGTGCACAGAACCGTGTAGACGGAGGCATTCTGTCTACATTTTGGCCTCTCATATTTGTGCTGGGGAATTTGAACTAAGGCTCTCATGGTTTGCCCTGGGGAGGGGGGAGCAAATACTATACTCAAGGAACCATTGCTCTAGCCTAAAGGAATGATACCCCTCTGCCTATGATCAGATTGTCAATACATGAGTGCCAGCCATCATGCCTCCCTGCCATGATGTGACTGTCCTCTCTGGAAGTGAAAGCCAAAATAAATGATCCTCCTCCTCCCTCCACCCCCAGTTTTAAGTTGCTTTTATCAGGATATTTTATCAACAATAGAAACTAATAAACAGGTTGACAACAAACTTTTTCTTGCAAAAAGACCACTGAACAGTACCCACATTTCCTTCACCAGTGGCTGCATGGGTACAGATGTCCTCATCTCTGCACAGGTTTATAAAACAGGACAAGGGTTACAACTTCATGGTAGACAACAGTACTGTCATTATGTCACAGGTGTACCCAACTCTGTGTGTAGCTATACTGGGGCAAAAAAAGATCCTGCAAAATGGGGGGAGGGGTTCTTTTGCTTACATGGAATGTAACAAATGCTATATTCAAACTATATATACAAATGTTATATTTCCTAGTGAATGTTTGGAAGCCAAGACTTGATGCACTTATTACAAGTAGACTCTTACCCTACGCACACACAAAAAAGGTTTTCTCTTTACTCTAAAGATTTAGGATACAGGTGAGAAAGTACAAAGAAAAAAATGCTAGATGAAAAATTTCTCATGTGACTATAAAGGTCTTTTTATCATTGTTTATATAATTTAGTGGTTTAAATAGTTTGAGATTGTATGTTTAATTGACGTTAGCAAACTAGACCATGGCTAATGTACACAGTCCATCAGACCTGACAGAAGTATCCACTTATGCAGGCTTCCTTGTTTTCAGATTCCCTGCACAAATCCTACCTTAACTTTCCTTCTATGCCCTAACCAAAATACAGCACCCAATTGAAACTTCTGTGTGGAGGATATCCCATAAGGCACCCACTAGTTATGATTTAACAATGGGAAGGTCAACTTACTTGTTCATTTTTAGTAAGCCGGGTCTTGTTGTGAATGTCTGACGTGACCAAATTGAAGCCATGCTTCTCTGACAAGATTCTCAGAAGCAAGACCACGGTACGACTGCCACACTTGCCGACTCTATTGTACACCACCTGGCTGGGGAAGGGAAGAACCTGGAAGGAAGGAGAGTAAGAGAAGTGGCATGAAATGTGGGTGAGTCTTCCCTCCAAGGAACAACAATGAATGTCGGGCATGTAAATGAGAAGTGTCTCCATCAAGCTGATGAAAATGGAGCTAGTGTGTAGATATATTCCCTCATTTCATAGAGAGAACTGTCCAGCTGCACTCATTCAGACTTGATACTGATCAAATCTCATGATGTCTATAAAGCATGATCATGAACCACCCTCAAAAGGACAACACGGACATATGTGCTTTAGGAAGAATGTTTGTTTTTGTTTGCAAGACATGTTTTATTAGACCAGCTTAATAAGAGAAAATGTAGGGACATTAAAAATTATGTAGAGGGTGAGTATGGTGGCCCATGACTTTAATCTCACCACTTGGGAGGCAGAGGCAGATGGATCTCTGTTCGTTCAAGGCCAGCCTGGTTTACATAGTGAGGTCCAAGACAGTCAGGGCTACATAGTGAGACCCTGTCTTAAACAACCACAATAAAAAATGATGTAGAGCTGGGCGTGGTGGCGCACGCCTTTAATCCCAGCACAAGGGAGGCAGAGGCAGGCGGATTTCTGAGTTCGAGGCCAGCCTGGTCTACAAAGTGAGTTCCAGGACAGCCAGGGCTTTACAGAGAAGCCCTGTCTCGAAAAAAAAAAAAAAAAAGAAAAAAGAAAAAAAAATGATGTAGAACTCATATGTTATTAAGTTCAAACTTATAAACAGAACAATTTAAGAATTTTTTTTAGTAGATTTGAGTTATAAAAGCATCACCACCATCAAGTTCAGAAACTTGTCAACACTAGCGGAAGACCCTCATACATATAAGCAATCATTTCCCTTTCCCATGCCAGGCTAAGCTTCTGAAACCATACATGTACTTACTATCTTACTGTTTCACCTAGAGGGTTTTAGAGAAATCATGTAAATGAAGTAAAACATGAGTCTTTTAGGTCTGACTTTTACTTAGTAGACTGGTCTCCAGTGTCAGCTGCGCTGTAGAGTGACTCACACTCCATCATCCTAAATGGCTGGACACCATTGCAATGCACGAACAAACTGGATTCTGTTTGGACATCAGTCGATGGACAGGTGAATCATTTCCACTTTTGGCTGACATGAGTAATGCTGCTATGGGGATATGTGTACATGCTTTTATGTGGACATGTACTTCCAATTCTCTGATGTACATACCTACGAGAGGGGCTCCAGGACGCACAACAACTCCACGGTTAGCATTCTGTGCAACTGCCGAACTGTTTTCAATACAGCTGCACGGTTTTATCCTCCCCTCGGTGACGTAAAAGGGCTCCAGTTTCTCCATATCCTTGCCAACCATTGATATGGTTTTTGTGTTTTTATTTTTTATTATAAACATCCCAGTGGGTGTGAAGTGCTATCTCATTGTGGTTTTGAGTTATATTTCCCCAGTGGCTAATAATGTGTGTGTGTGTGTATGTGTGAATATTTTCTTTGTACAAATGTATATTTAAAACTTTTACACTGTCAAGTTGAGCTGCCTTTTTATGGATACATTTATAGAGTTTTGTAATCATATCTTCTCTTTATTTGTGGAGAAATGAGTTGCAAATGCCTTTCTCACTCTTCAATTGTCTTTTCACTTCCATGATAGTGTCTTTAAAAGTCTAAAAGTTTTAAGTTTTATTTGGATCCATTTATTTGGCTGTTTGTGCTTCAAGCTCTCTTTAAGACAATCCCTATTTAGCTCTTTGCTTTGAGTTCATTCTTTGTATGGCACTGGGTAAGGCCCAATTTTGTACATTTGCAGGTGACTATCAAATTGTCCCAGCCAAATTTAGTGAAAGGCTTCTTCTTTCTCCTTTTGTCAGCCTTACTGACAATCTCCTGCATGACCTAATAGTCTTTGCTAGGATAACTTTGATGTAAATCTTGAAATTAGGAAAGTTCTTTCAGCTTTGTTCCTTGATTGTATAAAAACAAGCGTTGGTCATTCTGGATGCCTTACATTCCCTGAGGAGATGTCCAAAGGAGCTGTATACCAAAACACCTTTCTCCAAAAACCAAAACAGGCCATTAAACTTCTGATAGCAATTCAGTTTGATGCATAGAACAGTTTAGGGACAAGCGCTATGCTAACAATATTGTATTCCACCCACCCACACAGGTTGTTCTTCTAGGGATTCCACTTTATAATTTGTTTTGCTGATATTTTATAGCATTCACTGTAAAGCCTCTAGAGTCTCAATTTATTCTTCTTGATACTTTATGAATGGAATTATTTCCTTAATTTTGTTTTTGGATGACCCATGAACAGGAATACAGCTAATTTTTATATATTGATCTTAAATCCTGTCATTTTCCATGTGACTTTTTCCATGTGGGATTTTCTACATGTAGGATGATGTCATCTGCAGGGATATTTTTAACTTCATCTTTTCTAACATGGCTCTCTCTGATTTCAGTTCCTTTCCTGATTATCCAGTGATAATGACCTTGATTGACTACAGAAGCATTTTAAAAGAGCACCTATCACTAAATATTTATTCCTCTAATAAGTCATTATTTCTCACTGGAACGCTCATTACTGTGTACTAATAGATACACAATACTCAAAGCTTCCTTCATTCAGCATCTTCCCATAACTGAAGATTGTAAGAAAGTCCCCAAAAGGACATAGAAAAGCACAAAAAATCCACAGACAAACACACTCAAAACTCTCTTCTACAACTACAAGGTAACTTATTGTCTTGTAATGGCTTACAGGTTCGAACTTAGAAACAGCTACAATATCTCTATCATTCACTCAGTAACTAGTCACATTCCAATGCTATACAATTCTTCCCATTCCTATTTTTCTCTTATATCCACATCTTTAGGGCCAGCCAGTTCTTGTGTCTTCATACTCCCTGTCTTAGTCAGGGTTTCTATTCCTGCACAAACATCATGACCAAGAAGCAAGTTGGGGAGGAAAGGGTTTATTTGGCTTACACTTCCATACTGCTGTTCATCACCAAGGAAGTCAGGACTGGAACTCAAGCAGGTCAGAAGGCAGGAGCTGATGCAGAAGCCATGGAGGGATGTTCTTTACTGGCTTGCTTCCCCTGGNTTCCCCTGGCTTGCTCAGCCTGCTCTCTTATAGAACCCAAGACTGCCAGCCCAGAGATGGTCCCACCCACAAGGGGCCCTTGATCACTAATTGAGAAAATACCCCACAGCTAGATCTCATGGAGGCATTTCCCCAACTGAAGCTCCCTTCTCTGTGGTAACTCCAGCTGTGTCAAGTTGACACAAACCTAGCCAGTACACTCCCTAAAATGCACTTTGTACAGACAAAGAGCCTTAGCAGATACTAACCATGTCTTGACCACTCTGATCAATTTAATGTACTGTCTAATACTAATAAGGTGATTCTGGTAAAATTTGGAATCAAGAGAATATTCAAATCCAGACAATAGTTCTATGAAACTACTCATAAAATTTATCAGGATAAAAGAATAGTCAAGGTCTTTACTTTGAATATTATCAGTGAATACCTTTCCTCAAAGTAGGTTCTCTGGTAACTATGGCAACCCAGATATTTAGAGATCTGGCATGTTTGCAGGTATAAGCATGAGCCAAGAAGGTTGACCTAGGTTGTCAAGATTAGCATGGAAATGTTAATATAGTGTTTGTTGCTTGGTCCTTCAGTATAGCCAGAGTGGGTACCAACCTCAGCCATGATATAAACTACCCACATAAACACAGAGTTCAATTCCTCTGTAGAAATAAATTGCTTGAATCTGATGAGCTGGCTCCATAGGCAGTTGTTGCTGAGCCTGTCAACTTGAATTTGATTCCAGTGACTTACAAGGTGAAAGGAAAGGACCAACTCCTCTTAGTGATCATCTGTCTTCAACACATAATCTCCCATACATGTCATAAGTAAATGACACATACATGCAGCATGCATACCTCACACATAACAAATAAATAATGATGAAAGAAAGAAAAAAGAAATTGTTTGATTTGCCCTCTCCTAGAGACCTCAACTTGTAACACAATAGCAATCGCTGAAGAGAACTGTTACATCTGCATCTACAACCTAGAGAAGCTCTGGGTTTGATGTGACTAGGCACTTTACACCAAGACTGCAGGCATACCTTAGACAGACAAAGGGAGAAGCGGGTCCCTGGTAGAGACCTTCCATGAAAGCATCCTTCTCCTGGATTACTTGGAGAGCTGATATGGAAGCACACTGAATGTTGTACAGATTCTTTTTGCTAATAACTAAAAGTCATGTTACCTTTAAGTTGGTGATTAATCAGTCTTTAAAGCTGTTAGTGCATCTCTTTCCTTAGTGTTGCAGAAAATCTCAAATAGTGGGCCAAAATGTTTTCGATTATAAGAGGAATTTACAGACGACCAAAAATCCCTGTACCAAGACTGCAGGCATGCCTACAACAATAATGGAAAAGAAAGTGGGACATTGTCCTCCATGTCTAACTTGGCCACTGGCCTCTGGAACTGTCTACCTGAACAAGATTGGGCCTGTTAACTTTTTATCAGGGGGGGGGGGTTATGTGACATCATAACCCCGCCCCCGCCACAGGATTTATAAACAGTTACACATAGGAGGGAAGTATCATGAGGTCCTACCCCTCCCCAAGATTGTAGGTACCTATGGGCTACTAGGGAAGAGGTTTCAATAGGTTCTGTTTCTTCCTATAGCTGTTTTAGGCAGTTAATCTTTGCTGGGGGAGTGAGGGCATCACAGGACCATGCCTTCCCCTGAGGACAAAGAGAAAATTAACCTTTGCCAGGAAGATTCCCCTCCTAAGTAGTGTAGATGCTTAATGAGTTGTCTATGCACTTATAAGTAATTGGAGTTAAACCCATTGTTGTATGAGGCTAGACTTGAGTGAAATCATCTCTGTGGTCTGTCACTGGTGTCCCTCTGAGGATGAACAGACATTTGTTCTTCACCCCTAGGGAAAGGTCTCAAAACAAAGAAAAATATACCATATCTGCACTTTATTTTCAGTTAACACCGTCATAGAGCCACATAATGGTAGTTGGGGAACACAGCATCCCATAAGACCTCTCAAATCACAATTTGACCTTCAGAGACACAGTGTCACACACAGACCTCTCTCCAATTCAAATTAATTCCAATTGTTTTTCCAACAACCTAGGAGAAGCACTTTGGATGGGCAGAGAGGCAGGCCAAAGCAACATGTTGGCTTTTCTGACTATTAAATTGAACAGTAAAGAAATGGGTTCATGGGGGCTGGTGAGATGGCTCAGCGGGTTAGAGCACCCGACTGCTCTTCCGAAGGTGATGAGTTCAAATCCCAGCAACCACATGGTGGCTTACAACCACCCGTAACAAGATCTGACGCCCTCCTCTGGTGCGTCTGAAGTCAGCTACAGCGTACTTATGAAGAATAATAAGAAATGAATCCTTGGACCGGAGAGACCAACCGGAGCAAGCCAGGCTGTCTGGAGCGAGCGGAGCTGAACGGGAACAGCTGGAGCAAGTGGGGACGCCGGAGCTAGCAGGGCCGGAGCGAGTGGGGCCGAACGGGGACGGCCGGAACGAGCGGGGCCAAACCGGAGCAAGCGGAGCAGATTGGAGCGAGCGGGGCTGGCTGGAACAAGCGGGGGCCGTATGGGGGCGGCCGGGAGCAAGTGGGGCTGGCCGGAGCGAGCGGGGTCGAGCAGAGCGAGCACAAGGGACCGGAACAAGGGGAAAAAAAAAAAAAAGAAATGGGTTCATAACTGTTCTCAGGAGAAATACAGATTTACCTCTGAAAGCCTGCTTTACAAATCCATATCACCATTTATTTGAAGGGTATTGTTTGAAAAACTACGGTGGAAAAGAGACTTCTAGAGTTTATAGAAGATTGATCCTGTCTTGGTCCCTTTGCTGGGTTAAACGTTTTAAATTAATTTTTAAAGGATTTTATACATGTCTACAGTTTATACATCATGTCTACCCTCCTTTACCCCTCTCCAATCACTCCCAAATTCCTTCCATTATCTCTCAAATTCATGACCTCTTCTTTAACTATTATTGTCACATATATGCACACATGCTTATACATTATATATACACTGAGCACGTTTAGTGTTGCTCCTGTGTACATGTGTTTTAGGGATGAGCACTTGGGATTGGATGATCTATCAGGAAGCTCATCTTTTAAAAAAAAAAAAGATATTGCCTCTGTCAACCTGTAATTGCCTGCAGTGAATCTTTATAATCCTCATTAATAATGGCATATCAAATAGCCTTATTGTCTTTTAATCTAGCTGTGCATTTGTCTAAGAACTTGCATAACCAAACAGCTTAAGTAACACTATTAATGTCTATGTCACTCCCTGTGCACCTTCCTCTTTTCTACAGACAATAGCACCTAGAACAACAGGCTTTGATGTTTAGAAGCAACTCAGTTATAACCCATGCCTTCCAGCCCATGACCAAGGACTATCATTCATTACAATCCAACCTGCTCCATTTGACTAGACTTCTTCATTCTTTTTGTCTCAAAACCCCTGCAAGAGAGTTGGGTCATATCTACATGAATGAAATAGAGCCCAGAGAAGTGCCATTTCCAAGGTCACAAAGCACCAGAGTCACATGGAACAGCTAAAGCCCAGCCCTCAGCTTTTCTCATCCCTAGGACTACACTCTCCTTCCTGGGCCATCAAATCAAAAGGTAGAGGGAGCTTTTTGCTTGATGTCTGTGTCTGAAGTACTATTTCTTTTCTTGGGCCATGCATGTATCTAACCTCATTAAGCATGCTATTTTTCAACAGTCAGCCACCGCAGTCACCATAGATAACATCACTGAGTATCCCCCAGGTACCTAAATGGAACTGACAGAGGTTGATTAGACTTTTCCTCCATCCTCAAGACTCATTCTAAGGAACTAATGCAAGCTCAGGGTGTCAACGCCACTAATCAGAGGAGGAGGAAGCAGATTGGACCTCTATATTGCTCCTTTCCCTGTGATACCCTTGACAGTGACATGTGTGGTTGTCTCAGGCATTGTGAGCATCTTCCACTAAGAAAAGGAGGAAAAACAATAACTTATGAGGTAATGTGTATAAAATCCTTAATGTACTAAAAAAGATAAGCATATCCCTTCAAATAATATGCTTAATGACTGTGAGGAGATGCTATGTTACAAAGTCCATTTTCATCAATAGGCGTTTGCCAATTGTTGGATAGGGAATCTGCATCTCTCATTTGAAGGATTGTACTAATCTTTATGCACAAGTTCTGAATTCATACTCTTGCTCTGGGTGCGCTAGAGAGAAAGAAGTGTCTACCAAAAGACTTCATTGTTTCTACCTCCAATAATTCTTCAAGTTTGACCAGTATGGGTATATGAATGTTATGTCTGTGCTTTCTATTTTATGGCCAATTTGTAAAAGTGAAGGGGACTCCAAAATATTTCCCTCTATGAATTATGTATTTTTGTATTTCTGCCTTGTAAGTTCTGCATATTCCACAACCCCCCAGAGCCTGACAGGCCCATATGGAACATGCCAAATAAACAGAAGTCCTTCCAAATCCTAAGCATAGCGGTAACTACCACCAGATGACAGCCACAAGCACAAGGACTTATCCCAGGCTGGAAAGGAGGGGGAGGGAGAAAAGGGACGTGGGGCAGAAGATGACTTGGTTTGAGTGAAGACTTTAATGGCTTTTTACTATAGGACTCTTGTAGGGGGTGGCATTATTAAAGAACTAACATCACCGCCAAGCTTAAATCTCTGAAAAATAGCATTTTATATAATGATGTGATTTTTCAAGTGGCTGAATAGTATAATTCTTTATAGAACTGTATCCCCTGTACTCAGATTCACTAGATAAGAGTTTGAGGCAGTGGTTCTCAATCTGTGGGTCCTGACCCCTGGGGAAAGCAGACATTAACATTACAATTCATAAAAGTAGCAAAAATGTCAGCTATGAAGTAGCAACGAAACTAATTTTATGGTTGGGGGTCACTCCAGCATGAGGAACTGTGGTGAAGGGTCACAGCATTTGGAAGGTTGAGAACCACTATTTTAGGATAAGGGCTGGGAATTACTAAATGGCTCTCAGGGGCCTTTGATACCAGGCTGCACTGCTAAAAAGACTCCCAAGCTTTCTGCATCAAAGTGATTTAAGGGGCTCCCATGGCCTAAAAGATGAAAGTAGGTGAAACGGTTCCCTGCAGGAGCCCAGCCAAGCCTGGAGAGCTGTATCTAGCTTGTGCATCAGTGATCATGTCTCCTTTTGAATTGGCACATGTTACATAAATTAAATACCCCTTGATGAATGTCTATTCACACATATGGGCTAAAGACCAGGCATGCTGGTTAACTGAATGTGTGGCTAACTGAAACTCTCATCAAACACTGTCATAGTATTAGACCTTTACAGCCAGTGCTAAACTGAATAGGAACAGATTTCCCTCAATGAACAAAATTGTCCTTGGTGACTTTCCAGACTATCCACTTCATAGTCAAACATACCAAAGCAAGAACAGCCACAGTCTGAATTTATTCCTGTTATGCACAGTCCAAAAACCCACTAAGCTAATCAACATTTTAAACTTTCCCATAATATCAAGGTGCTGGTGACTTCACACCTTCAAGACTAGGTTTTCTTCATCTGTAAAAGGGAAGGGCCAAACTACCATCCAGTAAATTATCTTCCGGAGCTCATACATTGTTATTGTGTTACGTCTGTATTTTTGTCAACCCAAATGCTTTGAAAAAGTTCTAGAAACACTTTGAAAATTTTCAGTCCTCCATGAGGACTCACAATAGGGAGAAGAGCAGTTGGTAGCCCTGTCTACCTGTAAGACCTGCAAAGCAATGAGCAGCCCAGGAAGCCAGAATAAATGGTACAGTAGTAGGACTTTTCCCTTTGGGGTACCTAACAATTGGACTTAAGACCAGATCAGTGGGAGGAAATTAGTGCAGAGGTCTGTAAGTAAACCTAGCTACCAACCCAAGGCTGGAAGGTAACTCAAGAGGAGAATGTACCATTGCCACTTTCCTAAACTAGTATAATTTCTAGATGCATTCTAAATACGCACCCTTCTACCCACAGACAATGAAGAGCTCATCCTTCATCAGAGATGCTCTTTTCTCCACAGATGCTACAAAGACCCACAGCTGGTCAAAATTCAGAGAGTACAGGGCGACAAGGTGCCTAACCTTAATCGATAGATACATCTGTGATTCAACCCATATAGCTAAGGCTTGGGGAATATGTAGAAGAGAGTGTGGAAAGATTATAAGAACCAGAGGACAAGGATGCTTGCAGCAAGAACATGTCCTCTACATAAGATGGGGGAATTTCACTCGTCTTGCTTGAACTACACCTGCACAAGGGCAAAACTCGTTGACAGGCCAACATGGATGGGGGAAATTCTGCAAGGTCTCATGCCCAGATAGAGCTACCAGTGGACAATGGTGTGTGAGATGGGGAGAACAGGGATTGTCCAGGGACTCCCATAAAGATTGTCTAATTCCAGGGCTGGAGTGATGACTCAGCGGTTAAGAGCACCTGAGTTTGATTCCTGGCAACCACATGGTGGCTCACAACCATCTGTAATGGGATCTGGTACCCTCTTCTGGTGTGTTTGAAGACAGCTACAGTATATTCATATATATAATATAAATAATTTTTTAAAAAAAAGATTGTCTAATTCCAAGTGGTTACCCATCCACACATAGGCAATGCTAAGTTGTGTGCATGCATGGGTGTATGTGTGTGCATGTGTGGTGTGAAGCAATGATAATTAAAGGAAGAGATCATGAATTTGGGAGGGAGGGAGAACAACAGAGAAGAAGTTTCAGGGGAGAGAAGGGCATGAATGATGGAGATGCAGTGTTCATGTATGAAGCTCTTAGAAAAACTTAAGCACAACTAGATTTTGCCATGATTTGCTATAAAATATATTCGAAGTAGAAATGTATATTCAAAAAAGGAAAAACAAAACCACCCACAAAAGTTTCAGTGATTTATACTGATGGGTTCCAGTTTCACATTACTATTTTGAAAGTATAGGTATCTTTCTATCTGTCTTATTCTTGTCCGGGCTTGTCATGTAATATATTTACTTTAATCTCTTACCTTGTTGTTTCAGTTTTAATCAGCTCCCTGTATTTAAGATTACTACCAAAGCTTTCCAGGACTTCGGACTGAGATTCACTGACCTCTGCTCATCAGTGAGCCCATGTCACATGCTTTATGTATGAGAAGTATATATAATGCTATATCTGTATATATGTGTGCATATATATATATACATATATATGTATACATAGATACATGTATATGTGTGTACACATATACATAAATAGTATGTGCACTACCCTACACCCTGTCTTTTCTCATCATCAATACCACTTCTGCCCTCGGGATGCCTTTCCTCCATCCTTAAAAAGGACACACAGAGGACCCATTTAAGAGTCCCATTTCCCCTCAGCATGACCCGTAGATACAAAGTTCCTTCTAGCTGCAAGACTGCAATGACAGCCTTGTGCTCCTCTAATTACTGATTCACAACCTATCCTCTCTCAGACACTGCCAAATCTCAACCGTATGCTTCCCCTCCCCTGCTCAGTGCCATTCTCTATCTAATGCTATCTATAGAGAGATAAATATAGCTAACAAGTCCATCTGGGTCTCTCTGTGATACACAGAGGAGATAGTTAATAATGTGCCTGTCTATTAATAAACAGTTAGGATGAAAATATTAACAATGTTTATCATTATAAAGTATGTTCTTTCGGTTGCCTTCCAAACCTAGAGGAGAGTCTATAACTTCTTGTCTAATTTGCAATGTTAAATAAGAAAAAGAATAGCTGAGAAGTTAATTCCCTGGATGGCTGGAGATCATGAAATGTTGCTGTCCTCTGTGGTTTTGTTGCTCTAAGTGGTTGAGTGAGTTTGAAAGAGTGCTTCTGAACAAGCCCTTTAGTCCTCAGTTTCCCCCAGTGTACACTGCAGTAGTGACGCTGGGGATTCTACAGTTTTCTTTCTGCTTAGATCCCATGTTGTCAAGTGAGGGCTATATGGTGCTGACAATTATCCAGGGATGTGTTGTGGGATATCTTGCATTCTAAAGGTCTATGTTTTCATCTCTGCCTTTTACAGCTTCATTACTTTACCACAGCCATCAAAAGAGGAGCCATGCTCACAAGGAGACAGAGGTAATTTTTTTTTTTTTTTGATCCAATGGTACAGTTCCCACCACTGGGGCTTTGGAGTGTTCTTCACTGTTCAGCTTGATGAAGAACTCATGCCCCAGATGACATTAACTGAAAACCATCAATGCTATGGATGAGAAGAAGACCCATACCTGCAAAGTTCAAATTAATGAACACTAAAAATTTGCATATTTAAAATGGAAACATTCATTTTGAATTCCTAATCACTCTGTTTCTTTCCTTGGCCATAAATCACAGACGGAAAAAAAAGAAAGTCCCTAAAAATGGTATCTAATTACCAAAAAGGTTATAATTATAAAAGTTCAGACAGCTCAGGCAAAAGAAAGCATGCTTAATGAAGTTCTAAGGGCAATGAAGACCACATACCACACTTATGAGGCATGAAGAATGGTATAAAAGAGGAGAGGCCACATTTTCTGGGAGGAATATTCCGAAATGCTTTTGGGGACTTAGTCTTGCTTTTGCATGTATCTGGGGGCCCTGCTATGCCGGTGCTTGGCTCCACTCTCTACTCTTCTCAGCCTCAAACCTTCATGCTTTGTACTATCAATAGCACAGGAGAAGCCCAGCAGAGCTGTGCAGCGGTGTGCAAGCCCATCATGCTGCATCGTGCCTGTGTGCTGGATGGGCGGAGGGTCTCAGAGTCACGTGGGTGCCGCTACCACAGTCAATCTGGATTCTAGCCACTTTAGATACTTTCCTGAATGCTGTAATGTTTGATCACACAAAAGTTCTCACAAGACAAACACTCTGGGAACGAGAACGCAGATTTCCCAGTGTTGATGGAGGAAGACTCAGGGCCCTCATGTGGAGTTGCTCTATTTTTGATATTAATTCAATTGGTTCTTTGCATTAACTTTTGGATAAAAATATGTGACAATGAAAATGCATTTGGTCAGACAATCTTACTAATAGACTCACACATTTGGTCTGGCTCTATTGAGATCTTTAATGCATCTCTTAATCACATGTGTCTTCAAGTTAAATTGACCTAAGGAGATGCCTTTGTTCATATGAACTCCTGTAATTTAAGTCTACTCCGCAAGCCTTGTTGGATACTTTTGTTTCTTTACTGTGGTCTTCTATCTAGTTACAGCCATATCCTCTAAGCACAATCTGAAAACTCCCTTACTATAATGAAATAGAGAAGTATCAGCTATTGATTGTGTCTGTAATTTATATAAGGCATTGTTGACAAAGGACAACTACTTAATTCAGAATCGCCTCCTCTGGAAGTTGGGGGAGAAACAGTCATTCTTTCACAAGAAAAAAAAAAAAAACCTGCCCTCACTGCTAAGAAGGCAGAGCTGGGGGAATAGCTTGGAGAATGCTGGGCTGCTGTTACTTTTCTTGTCCACCAAAGCACTTAGTAGAGACAGCAAAACCTGACATTGTTTCTTGTGAACCACACCATTACTTTCCATAAAAATGCCTCAATTACATTCTAGTTTCTTGAGTGTGAATTTGCAGCCAGAAACTTATTCTTGGATTCAACTGATCATTGCTTAAATTCCTTAGCTAACCTTAAAGTTTTTATAGCATAACCCACATTTTAAAATAGTGTGGCAGATTGGCAGGGGAATGGCTTCTAACCAATCAGGCCTCTTCCAGTTACCCACAGCATCAGCTCCTTCTCCATGGACCCTGAGCTTAGCCTTTGGTTATATGGCTCCTTTGGCTGATGAGGAATTAATTAAGTACCCCACCAACAGAACCTAAA
Source organism: Mus minutoides (assembly GCA_902729485.2). Taxonomy (NCBI): domain Eukaryota; kingdom Metazoa; phylum Chordata; class Mammalia; order Rodentia; family Muridae; genus Mus; species Mus minutoides. The sequence continues at coordinate 2,688,479 of LR749507.1, forward strand.
AAAAAAAAGAAAAGAAAAGAAAAGAAGAGAAGAGAAGAGAAGAGAAGAGAAGAGAAAAGAAAAGAAAAGAAATGTTACATGTTGGGGGCATGACTCTTCATGCTTCTGGAGCCAATGACCATGGGAAGTCAGCCCAGCCTCCCAAGGAGACAACAGGAAATACTGAGAATTCTGTGATCAAATTCAATACAAAGGCATTGAGCTCTTACTAAATAACAGTCACTTGGTTAGCAACAAGCAGTGAGCAGAATTATAATTATTTCACTGTCTGTTTCCAACAGGGCTGCAGATTCTATGGCCACATCTGCTTCCTTCCTCTTATGGTTTCTACAACTCAGCTCAATAGCTACCACATAATAAATCACTGAATGAAAGTACAGAGTTACAAGAATTCGCCGGCCCCGCATGAATTCACAGTTTAATTAAATCACAAACATGGCACATTGATAACACTTACTCTCATACCCCATGGTCTAGAGATGTGAATATAACCATCAGGGCAGTGGTGGGAACTCAGAGGAGGATTCACAGGGAGCACGGCATGGAGCTAGGCCTTGGAGTCACAGTAGAAACTTCTTTAGAAAGTGCTTTTGCTAAGAGCACTGGTACTTCCCTTAGACATGTAGACAAATTCCAGGTAACTGAAGGCAGGACTAAGTCTGGCCTCTCTCTTAATGTACTGCATGCTTCTTTTCTCTGCTTTAAACTTTGGGTTGGATTCCTTCTGAACTGTGCATGTGGACATAGTCATTTCTTAAGGAGTGTTCATCTAAGGAACTGGCAACACAAGGTTAATTAACTCTAAATTTACCTACTCAGGAATACTTAATAATTTGCAAGAGTTATAGGGCTACCATAATCAACTGTTATCTGCTGTTGATGGTAGGAGTCCTTTCCTTTAGGATAAAACTTGAACAAAGTCAAGTTTCCAATAAAGAGGAAGAGGCAATGCAATGAGAGAATGCATAAAGGACAAAATAACCAACAATGCTGGTGATACCCTGAATTCAAAGGGACCCTTTTCACAGTTCTTACAACCATTCATGGAAACCCCATTTCTTCCTTCCTTCCTTCCTTCCTTCCTTCCTTCCTTCCTTCCTTCCTTCCTTCCTTCCTTCCTTCCTTCCTTTCTTTCTTTCTTTCTTTCTTTCTTTCTTTCTTTCTTTTTGGCTCTTTCAAAGAACTTTATTAACCTTTAAGATATGATTACTGCAGGGTTCCATATGTTCATGATCAGATATTGTAGCTGTATGGATCTCATAGTCTTTATCACCCAGATCTTCTACCACTTGGTGTCTTCTAAATCTCAGGACTGAGTCACTGTCATCTGTCTGGTGACGTTCATGTGGCCACCCAACATGTAGAGTCATCCTTCATTCTCAAAATGGAGTCAAAAGCTGGATGTGCATTGGATTTTTTCAAGGCAGGCTTCAGTAGAAATAATCAGTGCTTTACATGCTGCTGACAGGTCACAACACTATCTACCTCTTTACCACGTGAAAGTTCTTTTTTTTTTTTCTGGAATTTTTTTATTAGGTATTTTCTTAATTTACATTTCAAATGCTATCCCGAAAGTTCCCTCTCCCCTCCCCCCACCCTGATCCCCTGCCCACCCACTCCCACCTCTTGGTCCTGGTGTTCCCCTGTATTGGGGCATATAAAGATTGCAATACCAAGGGGCCTCTCTTCCCAATGATGGCCGACTAGGCCACCTTCTGCTACATATTCAGCTAGAAACACTAACTTTGGGGGTTCTGGTTAGTTCATATTGTTGTTCCTCTTATAGGGTTGAAGACCCCTTCAGTTCCTGGGGTTCTATCTCTAGCTTCTCCATTATGGGCCCTGTGTTTCATCATATAGATGACTGTGAGCATCCACCTCTGTATTTGCCAGGCATTGGCACAGCCTCACACGAGACAGTTATATCAGGGTCCCTTCAGCAAACTCTTGCTATCCTACGCAATAGTGTCTGAGTTTAGTGACTGATTATGGGATGGATCCCCCGGTGGGGTAGTCTCTGGATGGTTCATCCTTTCATCTTAGCTCTAAACTTTGTCTCTGTAACTCTTTCATGGGTATTTTGTTTCCTATTCAAAGGAGGAATGAAGTATCCACACGCTAGTCTTCCTTCTTGATTTTCTTGTGTTTTGCAAATTGTATGTTGGGTATTCTAAGTTTCTGGGCTAATATCCATTTATCAGTGAGTGCATATCCATTGACTTCTTTTGTGATTGGGTTACTTCACTAAGGATGATATCTTCCAGATACATCCATTTGCCCAAGAATTTCATAAATTCATTTTTTAATAGAAGAATAGTACTCCATTGTGTAAATGTACCACATTCTCTGTATCCATTCCTCTGTTGAGGGACATCTGGGTTCTTTCCAGCTTCTGGCTATTATGAATAAGGCTGCTATAAACATAGTGGAGCATGTGTCCTTTTTACCAGTTGGAACATCTTCTGGGTATATGCCCAGGAGAGGTATTGCTGGATCCTCAAGTAGTACTATGTCCAATTTTCTGAGAAAACGCCAGACTGACTTCCAGAGTGGAAACCCTGGGAGGCCTGTAAACCTTCAGGAAGGCTCCATTTGCTAGCTCCTGTATGTGCACCTATACTGTCACTGTACTGGCTGGTTTTGTGTGTCAACTTGACACAAGCTGGAGTTATCACAGAGAAAGGAGACTCCTTTGAGGAAATGCTTCCATGAGATCCAGTGTGAGGCATTTTCTCAATTAGTGATCAAGGGTGGGAGGGTCATTGTGGGTGGTACCATCCCTGGGCTGGTGGTCTTGGGTTCTATAAAAAAGCAAGCTTAGAGAAAGAGAGCAAGCCAGTAAGTAACATTCCTCCATGGCCTCTGCATCAGCTCCTGTTTTCTGACCTGCTTGAGTTCCAGTCCTGATTTCCTTTAGTGATGAACAGCAACGTGAAAGTGTAAGCTCAATAAACCCCTTCCTCCCCAACTTGCTCCTTGGTCATGATGTTTGTGCAGGAATAGAAACCTAGACTAGGATAGTCACCTGCCCTAGCACATGTGTGCTGACAGCAAGAGAAGGGCAAAGATGGCATACATTTCCCCTTTACATAAAATGATATCACCTCCACAGTATGAAATGAAGTGGAGAATTAGCAACCGGGCAAACTTGAACCACAATGTTAGCTTCAGATGTGAATCCAGAATTCATAAGATATTCTTAGCCAGAGATGGTAATAAGATATTTTAATTGTTCTCTAACAGAAAAATGTCACACAGCCTACATGTTGGGAGTTTTTAACACCTGCATCTTTTTTTTTTTTTTGAGCAGTTGTGCCATGGAATCTAGACCTGATCCACAAATGCGGATCTGATCAAGCAGAATCCTTCTCTCATTCTTTCTTCCTCCCTCTTGCTCTCGCTCTCGCTCTCCCTCTCCCTATCTCTCTTTCTCCCTCTTCCTCCCCACCTCTGTGTTTGTGTGTCTGTTTAAACTCATTCTTCTTGGTTACTTGGTTCTGAGTAAACAGATTTTTTCCCCTCAAGAAATCTCCAAGTCAGAGGAAAGGTCTCTTCCTATAGCAACACCTATTCAGGCTATCAGAGTGATTTATCAAATAAAATAAATAAAAAGAGTTTCTTTGAAAGAAGATATTTGCATAAAACTCACACAAATGTTTGCCATTCCACCAGGACTTCACTAATAGGCAAAGATGTCAATTTTAGAGCAGTTAACTGTCCTGAGTCAAGAGAGCCCCAAGCCACTGGGTAGCTATAAAATTTCTGTTGCCCTTAATTAGTGAGGGGTTGGATCTGACTAAGCAACAAGAAGAGAACTTTGTCAGAAGAGCTCACATCAGGATGGATAAATGGATAAAACAGGAAAAGTTAAAATGTAGGAGGAACTATAGTTTTAAGAGGCAATCATAAGTGTTAGAAGCACTGCTGGGACATGCCATGGATTGTAGCTTCATGCAATGCATACCTTTTTCTTTGCAATTTAAATGTTTGTTTATTATTTAAAATTATTTAAAATGCTCATAGGTATTATGAGCCCCAGATGGACCCGACATAAAAACAGACAGGTTGATCAATGGAATAGAATTGAAGTCAGCAGTAACTGGATAAAGAATAAACTTCTGTAACAAATATACATTGAGATGGTTTGAATGAGAATGGCCCCTATAGGCTCATATATTCAAATAAATGAATCCTCATTTGGTGGAACAGTTTCAAAAGGATGAGGAGGTGTGGCATTGTTGAAAGTTGTTTATCACTGGGGGCTAGCTTTGAGGTCTCAAAAGCTCATGCCATTCTTAATCTCTGTCTGTCTGTCTATTTGTCTGTCTGTCTGTCTCTGCATTATGGTTATTGTCTCAAGATGTGTCAGTACCATGTCTACCTACCCACTGTCATGCTCCATGCCCTATTGGTCATGGACTCTAATCCTCTGGAACTCTAAGCCACTAGTAAATTCTTCTATAACTTGATTTGGTCAACTCAGCAATAGAAAAATAACTAAGACAAACACCCGCCTGGGCAACCAGGCAACCCAACTTGTGCAGCAATGGAGACCAACTCAGTTAAGGCAAAGGCTCCCTTCTGCAGATGAATAAGGTCTACTTAAAACAAAACGTGCTCAAATGACAGCTGGAGAATCCTTCCAACCTTGTGTTTCTCTCTCCCAATTTTAATACAAGAGCTCCAGATATAAAGACTCCCTGTAGCTCACACCCAGAGTCAGTAAACAAGTTTCAACCCCACTCTGTGACTGTTACCAAGCTAAATTATGTTCTTCCTCCACCATGAAGAATGACCTTACCTAGGGGATCACGGACAACCACAGGTGGAAATGCAACGCTACTTTTCAGGAATTTATAGTCCAGCCCTTTGAAGTTTCAGAAGTTTAATGCTAACTAAAAATGAGCACCAGTAGCAACTGCTTAGAAACGTGACTGGGACATCATCCCACCTACTCCACTGGCTGTTGGCTTGGGAAAGAAACCTACTATGCACTCAAATGATTTCTTTTTCTCTTTGATTTCTTTTTTTGGTAGAAAATTTAAGCATCATTATTAGTTGCATATCCTTTAACTGCATTGTCAATTCTTTGGAAAAAACCCAATCACATTTTCAATGTTTCTCATGACCCTCCCCGATGTGTGTGCATGTGTGTGTGTGTGTGTGTGTGTGTGTGTGTGTATGTGAGAGAGAGAGAGAGAGAGAGAGAGAGAGAGAGAGAGAGAGAGAAACAGAGAGAAGGGGAGAGAGAGAGAGAAAGAGCTCACAGAAACAATTTTTAAAAAAATTTCATGTCACTAATCATTTGCACAGCTAATTCCACCAGCCTTAGGCCAAAGCATCCATTTCTGTTTGAGAAATCCAACATAAACCTGAATATTTGAAAAACAAGCAGAAGATTTCGTTGAAAATGCCCTAAAGTAACAGGATCAAGCAGGCAGAATCATGGTAGCTTCTGATATAAACATGCAAAAACAAATCCTGGCTGCCTCTTGGTGCAGCCTGTGTAGGGATCCTGTAGAGTGTGGCTGAAAGCATAGCCACAATATGATCTTGCCAGGAGTAGCCAATGGGCTACTGATTGGGTGGGTTAGAGTTGGGCCGAGCTCCCTCTCAAGAGAGATGCTCAGTGTCTGAACATCTCTGAGGGGAGCTTGGGAGAAGGCTCTGTGGGTAGGGTGCTTCTTGCACAATTATGAGGCCCTAAGATGGGAGTCTCAGTTCCTACATGAAAAGTTGGGCTTCAAGGCTCATGTTTGTAACTCCAGTGTTGGATTATGGGGACAGGAGGATCCCAGGGTGTTTCCTGACTAGCCAATCTAGCTCTAAGTTCAATGAGAGAAATTATTTCAAAATATAAGGTAGAAAGTCTATACAGGAAGACACCCAATATCAACCTTTGGACTCCTGCATGTGACTGCATGGGTGAATCTCTCAGTAGGAGGCCAGCCTGCTCTACAGAATGAGTTCCAGAACAGCCAGAGCTACACAGAGAAACCCTGTCTTGAAAATCAAAAAGCAAGGCAAAACAAAACAAAAAACCTAAAAGAAAAATGTGATTATCTCTTAGTACATAAACTCTTTTAAAAAAGGAAGTTACCATGTGCATCTCTACCTTGCTTCCCCACAGTGGGGCTTTCCAAATTCATCCCTTCCCTCCGTTCCCCTTCACACCTCCACTGACCTGAGGCTGTTTCTCATGGCCATGTCTGGAGCATTGTAAGACTCAGTAGGTCCTTATCACAGACGTTTGTGTTCCAAAGCCAGACCAAGATGGTGCAATGCTTAAGCCTAACCCAATCTTGTTCCTAGCAAACACTGGGTACTGAGAGACCTGGAGAGGAAGAACTTTGCAGTTTTGGAGTGGTAACCTAGAGCAAGCATCCCAACACTGCCACAAGACAGCATAAATGAGCAACACGCAAAACCACCGAGGAGCAGAAGCTCTGCTTCATGCGGGATGCAAAGGTTCGTAACTTCCCCAGCTCCCGTTTCTTCCATCTATCCGTGGCCTTATGGTCTGTACAGAGCAGGCATTATATTGTCCTCAATTCCCTCATCTATAAGCATTTAGTCATCCCTAGTACACTTCAGGCTCCCTTGTGGGGGTGCCTCTGTCTTTATGGATCATTTCCCTATTAAAAGAATGATGCTCAGACCAGAGAGGGTCCTCGCTCTGCCTGCCTGGCTTCACTTGCACTTGGCTACAAACGGATGTTACTTAATCATTCCTTGTTAGAAATAATTAATAGACTTGTCTTGTGTACTATCAAGGGAATGCCCTTAGAGACATCTGCAAGTCTCGGCACCTAATTAACTCTATAGTCATCTATCTCCGACATCAGAAATGCCTAGTAAGAACAGCTTACCAAGCAAGGAGACTCACTAGCTAGTTTGGGCTTGCTCTAGTGTGGGTTCATTTGCCACATCTAATAGAAACCCAGCTGAAGTATAAATGGTGGTTTAGTAAAAATAATCCAGATACGGTTCTCATCACTGTTTTTTTTTTTTTAATTTAATAACATGTAACTTTCTTTTAAAAGAGCAGACCAACAAAGAAAATTATGAGTTATGTTTTTTTAAAGATTATTTATTTTGTGTATATGAATACACTATAGCTGTCTTTAGACACACACCAGAAGAGGGCATCATATCTCATTACAGATGGTTGTGAGCCACCATGTGGTTTGCTGGGAATTGAACTCAGAACCTCTGGATGAGCAGTCAGTGCTCTTAACCACTGAGCCATCTCTCCAACCCCACAAGTTACATTTTTTTTAAAGGCAAAGAAATCTCACCATGGGCCTGTATAAGGACAGGTAGTGTGCTGAAGCCCAGCCCTGAATTTTTTCTCCTTTATCCTGAGAAATAATCAGAAAAGGTTAGGAAAAAGGTTCCTGTAGCATCCCTGTGCCTACACATGGCAAGAGTATGGAGGGATATTTGCACATAAAGCTAGAGCCCTGAAGTTAGCAAGATCTCTCTCACAGTGTCACAAAACATTAGTCTTATTGTGCATGCATGTCCTCTTCTACAGACCAGTATCAGTCACAGAACACTGAAAACTAAACACAGTCTTCATCATGTAGCATCTGATAGTCTAACTAGTATGCAAAAGGAGGGATCTCAGAGAGACATACGAGGAATCAGGGGTGGGGGTAGGGGTGCCGTTGGTCTTTCTGGAGTGGGTATGACTTGAGCTTTGCTGAGTGCCTGGCACATGGAAGACCTGATTGGCAGACCGGAGCAGTACTTGCTTCTCTCATAAGCCCTATGAGGCAGGGGCCATTGCCACTCTCAAATGGTATATAAGCATACCCTGGGATCGTTTGTAATGTTCAGGAGGCCAGGCTTATAAGCAGAGGCCTTGGACCCCAGGCTGCCTCAGTCTTTTGATGACCTATATAATGAATGGCATCCTCATTTGGTTAAACTGAACGTAGAAGAAACCTAGGAGTCTCATTTTTGACATGGAGAGCTAGGTCTCAGCCAGTCACCAACTAGCACCTGATCAGACTTTGCCCAAATGAAGCAAGAAATCCAGGTTTAAAGAGCCACCTTCTCTCTGTACTTTACTTCCTCAAGCTGTACAATACGATGCCTATGTTGCATAGCAGAGATCTCTGAAACTTTTCCAGTTCTGAGTACTGCCCGATTCATAAATCATGTTTTGCTCCAATAAATTCTGTCAGTGAAGATCTGCCAGCAGCTTCTCCTTTTAACAACATTATGCTAATAAATACAGATCTTTAAAAACCTCTGTCCTCCTGAAGCTAGTTCAAACTCAGGCATTTTAATTTTATGGCTGTAAATTACCTAAGGACACCCTAGTAAGAAAGCCTCAGCTGATACCAAAGCCATAAAAAATGTATTTTGAAGAATAATGGCAATAAATTACTGGTTTCATCACAAAAGATAAAATGCACACAGAAAACATCAAGAAAAACACTATGCAGAGTAAATGGTATGAGGAAACAATTTTGAAAATACTTGGGTCTGGTCCCTTGCAACGACCATGGAACTTGACCACGGAAATATGTTCCAACAGCTTCAGTGGATGCATGGACCTGCATACTATACTGAGTTCTATGTATAGCATACTTTTTCTATAGATTTACTCCTCCTGTAATGAGGGTGGTGTATAAATTAGGTACACTAGGAAATAAATAAGATTAAACAAAAGATAAAACAGTCCTTATAATAGACTGTGAGACGTCTGTGTGAGTGTGGTACCTTGAGATGCCATCCTCTCTTGTGATAACTGATTTGAGATGACAGGACCCCTATTTGATGAGGTAAATGATGAGACAAGGTGGCATAATGTTTTGCTACTATGGATGGGTGTTTCTATAGTGACATAATGTTTTGCTATTATGTAAGTAAGTTTTGACCCCTATGGTTCTATGACAGTCCATCCCATAATAAACACAACAATGAAGTCACTGCTAGTAGATAGTACACAAAGTGTGAATACTCTGTCTCAGGAAGAACAGAAAAAAAGTTTTAGCTCACTATTCTCTGTGATATGCAATTACCAATTTCTTAAATTTTCCATTTAATATCTGGGAATATGGTTGGCATTTGGTAACAGAGCCAAAGATATTCTATGCATGTAAATACATACATGTGTACAAGTGTGTGTGTGTGTGTGTGTGTGTGTGTTTTTACACCCCTAAACACCTGTTACTTTAATTTTTCCAAACCTACTTTTTTTACTTTTTTTTTTTTTTTTTTTTGGTTTTTTCGAGACAGTGTTTCTCTGTATAGCCCTGGCTGTCCTGGAACTCACTCTGTAGACCAGGCTGGCCTTGAACTCAGAAATCCACCTGCCTCTGCCTCCCGAGTGCTGGGATTAAAGGCGTGCGCCACCACGCCCGGCCCAAACCTACTTTTAATGATGGCTCTTAAACACTTTAGCCTCCCCTTTTATCCCACTACACACCAAAGGTAGTAGAAAAGAAAGGATATGGGGGAAAGTGGACCTGTTTAGAAAGTTACTTTGGAGCAACTCCCATCTGTTTTGTCTGGAAATCGGCAGTTTGGTTGGCAGGTCAGCAGTGGTAGCTCGATCCACTCACAAACACTTGACTGATGTATCAGTTTGGTACTATTGGAACAGCAGCAGTGGTGACATGACTTATCAGAGACAGCCAGGCCTCAGCCTCAGAAGGAGTCAGCAGGAGGGACCAGGGCCAACAGGAATGCCAGGAAAAATTCTGGGCTGTGACCCTCCCAGTGAATAGAAGATCGGCAAAGAACTGAGACCACCAACCATTGCACAGCTAGCTCTATAAGCAAACCAAGCTTGGCCTCTGTCACTGTTCATAGAGTTCTTTTATACTCCCTCCAAAAATCCACGTATTCTCTACAGGTCTTTTCTCAGCACATGAGTCTGTCTCAGCTGACATCTCTCTGCCAAAGGTTTCTTGGTGCCTTTCTCTCTATGGGGTCCCAATAAATGGAGCTCAACTACGCAATGTAAGGTGGACCAATATATGTGTGTTGCTATTGAAAAACTCTTCATCGCTGGGCAGTGGTGGTGCATGCCTTTAATCCCAGCACTTTGGAGGCAGAGGCAGGTGGATTTCTGAGTTCAAGGCCAGCCTGGTCTACAGAGTGAGTTCCAGGACAGCCAGGGCTACACAGAGAAACCAACCCTGTCTCGAAACAACAAAAAAACAAAAACAAAAACAAAAACAAAAAGAAAAGAAAAACCTTCGTCACGTGTCCTTTCACATGCTTGCTTTAGCAGAACATCCTTTCACTTGTCCCACTTCAGCTAGACATTCCTTCAAATGTTTGCCTTAGCAACACACCATCCAAATGACTTTCCAAAACATCCTTAAGTTTCTACTCCAGACATCAGAAGCAACCTAACACACACATTCTTACCCTGAATACACCGAACACAGAGGAAGGCTTGCGTAGCTGAGCTGACTTTAATACTTTCCTTGGCCAGACTGGAAAAGCCTAGAGAACAGGAACAATTACACCAGGAGCCAGAAAAGATATGGTATAACTACCAGGGTATCTTATAGAAAGTCAAAAAGGAAAATTAAGAACAGTATTTAGCTTCATTTTAAAATCAAGTTCCTGTGTATAGCCTGAGCTAGCCTAGACTTGTTTCATAGCCCTAGCTGACCTTGAATTCACTTCAACTCTCAGCATCTTAAGTGTTGGGATTATAGGTATGAGCTGCTGTGCTTTGTAATTAAGTTTAATTACTTTTTAAAAAAATACAGAAAAGGGGAAAAAATTCCATACATATCTTGGACCATAAAATGACATTTAGGAATCAAAGCTAAAGCCTACACCATCAAAACGTACTGATATCTTCTGGGAGTTTGTTAGGCACCAGAGGACCTAAGCCTAATCATAAATCATTGTTAGGAAATGTGGACTCAATTGAAGGCATTGCCTGTAATACTTTAATCATCCTATGAAAGCAAGTGCAGAGAATAAAAAAGAGTATTTTGCATGACAAAGAAAAATGTGCAGATGACAACCTCATAAAACGTCTATCAAAAGCATTCTGCAGGCCAATATGTTAGAAGCACCTTGACTGCAAACAAATGCAGGTGTTGGCTAATTAAGAACCACTGAAGAATGAGGGAGTCATGAGGGACTATAGTAAATCAAACAGCTATTTAATAGCTGAGAGGTGCAGAGAGGACTCAAGGAAGAAGGCCTATTAATTTTGGTAACAACTATATGTAGACCACAGTTTCTCAACCTGTGGGTCATGACACCTTGGAGGATCCCAAGGACCCTTTCACAGGGGTTGCATATCAGATATCCCACATACCGGGTATTTTAACTGAGACCCATAACGGCAGCAAAATTACAGTTATGAAGTATCAAAGAGATAATTTAATGGTTTGGGGGGATCACTGCATGTGAGTTGTTATTAAAGGGTCACAGCATTAGGGAAGTTGAGAAGCACTGGTGTAGACCTTCCAGAAAACAGATGAGGGCTGAGGAGGTGGAGGAGCTGGGGAGAGCTTCTGCCACTGAATTGGAATCGGTCCTTCTTATCCTTGCTGTGGTCCCAGTTTGGAGCTTAGAGGGTGCCCAACACTACCTCCACCAGCCATGACCCCTCCCCCCATCTTAGCATTCTCCATCTTCTCTTTATCTACTAAGGGAGGCTGTGCCATGTCTTCCCATCAGACTAAAAGGATACAGGAGTAAGGATAGGATCTTTCAAGGACACTGAGGAAGTTGGAGGGGAAGAAGGAAAATGGTAGAAACAGAGGGATGGGATCAACCACCACACTTCCCGAATGAAGTAGGAAAAATGGCTTCTGCTCTGCTCTGTTCTCTGTCAAGGTTGGGCTCTGCCATACAGTTAAGTCAGGATTGTTTATCAATGAACTATGCGACAGTGCAGCTCGGTGCAAAACAGGCCAAACATATAACACTGCACCAAAATCCGAACTTGGCAAAATTCTGAAGGTGGTCCACTAAATGCAAAGTGTGTAGGCTGGGGAGACTCCAGGAGGGGTGCTGTGTTTCCTGGCAGTGTGTCTGACTGTCAGGAGTATTCTCAGGGGCAGGCGGGGGTGGGGGGTGGGTTAAAAAAATCGTACAGCAGAGAGCCTTTCCCAAGAGATGAGAGAAGTTCTAGGGTCTTAAACTTCCTGGGCTAAGTACCTGGCACGGATACCGATCCAGGGTCAGAACCATGTTTGTGTTGAACCCTACAAATAAAGGCAACCCTTACCCCAGTATCGTCACTTATAATAAAACAGATGCAGGCCATGTCCCATCTCCGTGACTACCTTCACAATTTGCCCAGATTATCCAGGGTGACGTGTTTTTCAGTTGCTCCATTAAGAACAGTATGGAGCATCCAGTCCAAATCCTGGTCTACATTGCTATTGGAAGTGTGGCTTCTTTAATCACCCCATGCCTCAGTTTACCCAGCTATCAGATGGAATAGTGATGGAACAAATTTCATGGACTATGAGTATGTGCCCAGAAGAATGCATGATGCCAAGTAAGCCGCTACTTGTTTTGTTGTTGTTGCTGTTGTTGTTTCTGCTCTTGCTCTTCCTTTTTATTCAAGTTTCCCAACAGAGACAACAGGAAAGCAACAACAAAGCAGCTGCATGAGCCGTGTTCCTTCACAGACTTGAGAACAGAAGTGCACTTGTGTGAAACAAAAGGCACATCCAGAAATGTTTGGAGAAGCAAGAGTCTGCTGAGATCTTCATAGCCTGGAAGTTACCTGTTTTGTTTCACTGTCCACGTGTAGCTCATCCTCATATCTGGCCTAAGCCTGCATTTCCTCATCCTATATGTAATGACTCCTAAAAAAACGGTCCCCCAATCATTCCTTTGTTTGGATACACTCGCTTGAACTCTCATGCTTGCCTGCTTTTTTGGTTTGTTTGTTTGTTTGTCAAACACTATGTTCAAGGACGCCTCTGCATTTTTGTGCATGTCTCTGGATTTCATTTCTGGATCAACATTTTTTCCCCAGAGTTTGATAATCACGTTCACATAACAATGGATTGCACCAGTTTCATAAAGTCAAGTTGGGAGATGAAGAGGAGTAAGAGCTTACACTAATTCAAGGAGGTAGATCAAGTGTACTGTGGAGAATAGGTGTTAAATAATGAGTTAAGCAACAGATAAAAAACCAACACGATGCAAATCAAGAAAATTCAGGGCTATCTGGTGACATTAGAGACCAAGAACTAAGTATGTAACTACCATGAAGCTACTGCAATTACATTTTAAAATAATTAGATAGAGTTGTATAGGTGGGGGCTGAAGTATCTGTAGATCAAAGTGGTTGCTATCTGTGATTTGTTTCCAGATAATCCAAAGAGAAGGGAAGAGAGGGAGTCAGTCTATAAATGAAATAAAAGTTCAGGCTACATGACTAAGACACCACAGACTGGTGAGCTGTACAGTAGACACTAGTTTCTTACAACCCTGTAGGCTCTGGAGTGCAAGATCAAGGTGATGCTTAACCCTGTAGGCTCTGGAGTGCAAGATCAAGGTGATGCTTAATGCTGCTGGAGGTGAGGAACTCTTCTGGTTTGCAAATTGCACATTCTTGGACCCTCATACTGCAAAGAGACAGATCTTGGTTGTCCTGGTTTTTCTTACAGGGTATTGACCTAGTTCATGAAAGCTCTGTTCTAATGACAAGAGTCACTTTCCCAAAGCTTCCTCCCTGTGCCTCAATACACTGGGTATCTGAGAAGCTTCTCTTGTGCACTGTGTAAAAGCATTCACCTGTCAATAAAAAGCTGATTGGCCAATGAGCTGAGGCAGGATTGGAAGGTGGGACATCCGACAAAGAGAGAGAGGAATTCAAAGGCTGAGTCAGGCATAAACAGGCAACTCACTGGGACTCAGTGAGATGTCCATGAAACTTAGGACCAGGTAACCAGCCATGTGGACTTAAAATAGAATAAACAGAATAATTAATTTATGAGCTAGTCAGGGGATAGGCCCAAGCTTATGATCTAAGCATTGATTCATAAATATAATTAACTCTTGGAGCTGTTATTTTGGGGAACTTATGTGTGGGTAGGAAAGCCTGCAGTTACACAGCTGAGCTTCAAAATAAAAATCTGGAACACACATATTCAGTCCCTGCACCATGTATTGGCAATTTTACTGATGGAAGACAGGCATTAAATATTGACTTTGTCAAATTTGTACTACACTTCATGATTAAAGTATTCTATACTTAAAACTTTAGAGATTTGATTTGACAGAAGTCCTATATTTTTTAATAGAAAATATATTTGTCTGATGAAATGTTTTCCAATATGGCAGATTCTTCTCTATATAACTAACATTTTTTTTTCAACCAGAAGATCATTCCATTTGGCATAGGAAAGTGAAAAACTGTAGTTAGGATTTCATGTTAAGAAAACAAAATCTCAGGAAAAAGATAAATTACATATTATGAAGGTTTTCAATTGCAACTCCTTGTTTTCCTATGTCCAAAGCTTTTAGGATCAGTTGCTATTGATGGTAAAATTATCTTTTGACAAATTTACATCTAATCCTTTCCTCATGTCACATGACCCCCATCCTCTCAGATTATCTTTGGACCATAGAAAAACTGCTAAACTGTAGAAATCACTCACATGGAAATACAATGTTTTACAGAGGGCTAGCAGAGAGTCCTAGGAGAGTTCACAACAAAGGCCTTCTATGTAAGTCACCATCATTTTAGACAACCCAGAATGGTTTGGAACTTGCAAACCCTCCTCTCTCAGATTCCCAAGTGCTAGGACCACAGGGGTGTCTACTACGCTCTGCTATTGTAAAGATGCTTTGAAAGTGGGTCATAGCATTGAAAGCAATTGTAAAAATCTGAGCAAATGGGCTAGCCTGGTCTTGGCAGGGAGCTTACAGATCACCTTTGCTGAAACTGCCCGTTTCCTGCCCAACCAGTTCTCTCAGGATTGCCAACTTGATGGTCCAGAAAAGCCCCTTACTGGCACTGCAAGCCTGCTGGGACCAGTGATTCAAGGGAAGCTTCTACTAGCTCAGACCCAGAAGCACCTCTAAAACTGAGAAATGAAAGCCAGGGATATCAGTTATATAGCCTAGGAGTGCTTCTAGAACAGTCTCCACTCTAGACATCCTGCATCTCACTAGAAGCTCTATAGATTCCTCTGCACAGTGCCATTTGTAACAGATCCTTTAAGAAACAGCACTGATAAGTGTATATTAGCCCAGAAGCTCAGGAAATGCAAGATACAATTTATAAAACACATGGAACTCAAGAAGAAGGAAGACCAAAGTGTGGATTCTTCAATCCTTCTTAGAAGGGGGAACAAAATACCCATGCAAGCGTTTACAGAGACAAAATTCGGAACAGAGACTGAAGGAATGACCATCCAGAGACTGCCCCACCTAGGGATCCAACCACCAAATCCAGACACTATTGCAGATGCCAAAAAGAGCTTGCTGACAGGAGAGTGATAAAGATGTGTCCTGAGAGGCTCTGCCAGTGCCTGACTAATATAGAAATGGATGCTCACAACCATCCATTGGACAGAGCACAGAGTCCCCAATGGAGGACCTAGAGAAAGTACCCAAGGAGCTGAAGGAGTTTGCAGCCTCATAGGAGGAGCAACAATATGAACTAACCAGTAACACCAGAGCTCCCTGGGACTAAACCACCAACCAAAGAAAACACATGGTAGGACTCCTGGCTCTAGCTGCATATGTAGCAGCGGATGGCCTAGTTGGTCATCAATGGGAGGCCCTTGGTCCTGTGAAGGTTCTATGCCCCAGTATAGGGGAATGCCAGGGCCAGGAAGTGGGAGTGGGTGGGTTGGTAAGCAGGGGGTGGGAGGAGAGGATAGGGGATAACATTTGAAATTAAATAAAGAAAATATCTAATGAAAAACAAACAAACAAACAAACAAACAAAAAAACAGTGCTGCTGGCTTACCCCCTATTGCTCACATCTTCTCTAAGGTGTGAAGACTGAGTGCATTGTGAACTGACTGAGGAAATTGTGCAACACGAAGAACCAGCTCTCCAAAGAGATTTGTTTGCAATGCACTGCCCTCTGTACTTATCAGAGACTGAGTCATCGCAGGATAGAGAACACAAAACTCCAGAGACTAATCTGCCACATCTGATAACTCTCGGTCATCATTTCTTGCCAAAGAAACTTAAAACAGGCCCCAACCAGCCAGGAAAGCTTGTCTGTCTCTCTTCATGGATAACTTATGGAAGCCATTACAGTCTAGAGCAGGGTAGATGACACGTCTCTGTCCTGTGTTCTTACATTACGCATGAAGCTATCGAAATTCTCCGAAGAGGAGAATTTAATGGAAGTCAGTCACAGGATGAGCTTCCTTTGTCCTTTGTTGGTGTCAGTTAAGTGTGACCACCATCTGATAAGCACGTGAGATGAAAAGCAGCCGGCTGGGAGAGATATCCTTAGTGATGTTCCCTCCATGAATGATATGGGACTGGCGCGCATGCGCAGACAGAAGAGATGAGTTGGTTTGTAACTTTACTCTCTGCTGCCAAAGGGGGTTTGGGGCATTTAACCGATATATCCGCTCACCTATGCCTCCAGCATCTCAGAAACATAAAGCAACTAAAACACAAATCACAGACCTCAGTCTTGTCTTTTCTTTTTTCTTTCTTTTTTTTTTCTTTTCTTTTCTTTTTTTTTTTTCCCTTCATGGTTCACATTTTAAGCTTCTATGCTTCTGAAAGTGATTCTTTTGGGAAAGCTGTTTTTTACTTTTTATTTTTTGAGTCAGGATCTAGCTCTGTACAGAAGGCTGTTCTCCCCCACCCCCCCTAATATGTAGGGTACTCCTGCCTTCTGGATGGCTGGGATTAGAGGTGTGGCTTCACCACACCCGGGTAGAAAATCTATTCTTCTTAAAAGCTAACATTTTTCGATGTCATGTGACTAACTGAAGCTTGATCTGGGATTTCAGGAAATAAAGCCTGGAGCGGTCTCAAAGGCAGGTAAAACAGTTAGTTTATCAATATAAACAAGATTAGCTACTACAAAAAGTAGCTGTCTACGAAGATTTACTGAGGTTCATTTTCTCAGCAGGTTGAAGAGGAAGAGGGACAGGCCTGGATCTCAGGAGTAGGCTGCATTCTTAGAAAACATTCTTGTGTTCCACCCAATTGGGTCTTTACCACAGGCTGGGGATGGGGTTGGGATGGGATTAGGGGTGGGAGGGGGTGGGGCAGAAATGCCAGAGGGAAACTTGCATCCTAAGGCTCTAAGATTAGAAACTTGGCTTCTGAGCAGAGCTCTGGGTGCTGATGGCTGAGATCCTAGGTACTTCACTATGACAAAGCTTCTAAAATGTTCTGGAGCTAGCACTCCAGAATGTATCAGAGAACTAAGCAAGGGGTCTGAATCCAGCCAAGGATTTAGGATCTGAGGCCTCAGCTCTGATGTAGAAGGAAGAGCTGAACCCAAGACAAGGCTAGTAAACTGGAGTGGTCCGTGCAGCCAGCAGAAAGAGAAAGGGGATTGCAGAGACTTTAAGATAAAACTGGAAAACGACACACAGGAACCAGAAGTGACAAGTCTCTAATGCCAAGTATTTGCATGCCCAATTTCATACCTTCCCTAACACACACACACACGTGGGGGTTTGTAGAAAGTTGATGTAACTGATTGTTGAAGAGAGAAAAGAAAGGCTCAGGTCATTCTGAGTTAATTTTTCCAACTGGACAGCTGTAATCCTATGGGTGTGACCTAAAGACCAAAGGGGTTGAGGCATGACAAGAGAGAGAGAGAGAGAGAGATGGGGCAGACTGTCCTTTACCTCTGTTAGAGAGTTCTAGAACAAGAAAATGGTGACCAGATAAAAAGGAGTGTCAAAGAAGCATCCTCTGAGGGACAAGGGAGATGGCTCAGTGCTTAAGGACACACAGAGGACCTGGGTTCAATTCCCCGTGCTGTCCTTCCCAGGCACCTGCCCTCATGAGCACACATCCACACACAGACACATACACCTCATTTATAAAAGAAATCAACTTTAAAAGAACCATTCAGAGTTACTTTAGAAGATCTATAGACTCTATATTTAATTTAGGAAATTTATCTGTGTTTCCCCCAAAGACAGCACATTAATTCTAGGTTCTATTAGCCAGCAACAACTTAATAATGTAAAATAAGCAGCAGATAATTCTGCCTGTCCCGAATGAAGCAGAGCCTTATTCCATATGCTCTGCTAGCTTTTTTTCCGTCTCTGTATAATTAGAAATACCATCCCTAAAGTAGCACATACTACCTATCCTGTGAAGGAGACTTGAATTCTAGCTGTTTGAACATACCACATTGACTATGACTTTTGATGTTGTAAAGGGGTTCATGGGGAATTTCTATCTAGAAGACTTATCTTCCTACCAGGAATGTTGACCTTAGCAGAATAACCACTGTCAATCTTCAAAGTGAGAATGGAGGCAGGATGCTAGCACATGTCCTCTCAGAGTTCCAAGACCACCTTTATACTCCATGGCATCAAACAGCCTAGGCTCTGAGAGCTGCTGGTCCCTAGGTACCTACAGGTCCGACTGTAAAACAAAACAAATGCCACCTGCCCAAGGCACCTGAAGTAGAAGATTAGTCGAACTTTTTCAGGGTAACATGGGACTTTTCACTCTGATCTAAGACTTTTAAATCATACATTTAAAAAATTCAAGCATCGAGCCGGGCGTGGTGGCACATGCCTGTAATCCCAGCACTTGGGAGGCAGAGGCAGGCGGATTTCTAAGTTCGAGGCCAGCCTGGTCTACAGAGTGAGTTCCAGGACAGCCAGGACTACTCAGAGAAACCCTGTCTCAAAAAACCAAAAAAAAAAAAAAAAAAAATTCAAGCATCTATTTTGAATGCTGTCAGCATAAGACTTTGGAGAAACCCTTCCCATGTCTGAGCAACAGATGGTGCATGACCCTCAGTACTGATGAGTCCTTCAGGATTCTGCAGAAAGAATTTTTTTTTTGCATCAGACACAAATCATTCACATACATTAGCAGATAATATAATTATTATTGTTTAAAACCAGTGTTTTAGAATATGTGGAAATTAAATTACTTTCCATTAAACGTGACTATTTTTTCCCAGAGAGGAATTACAGTTTTATTAGGTTTTAGCCTTATAAAATATGTATCCTGGCATGGAAGTTTCCATAGGGGACACGTAGCATCGTCCACCAAAATATGAAGACAGCCCACCAGCTTCAGCAGTGACAACCATATTTGGATAGTCTTTGAATACATTTGAAAAATACACACATGCTGAGCTGCTAATATGGGGACTGTCTGTTCCAGTGCCTTGCTAGTCATTTGATAGTAAGATGAAGTAATTAAATTTAATACACAATGAGAATATTCCAACATCAGAACATGAGACTTTAAACAAGCTAGCACTCCAGAATGTATCAGAGAACTAAGTGGGATTTATTTCTTAATAAATAAAAGTTTATTAGCAATAGGTGAGTGGGAAAAGGAGGGATATAAACAGAGACACAGGAAGACTCCAGACACCCTCCTCCCACCTCCAAACGTACACTGAGACAGGCACACCTGAGCATACCACACACAAACACACATATACAATTATTTTAAGCTTTCTAGACTATGAAATATAGCACTTACATGAAACTGTGAAAACACGTTTTTATGTTCCTTAATTTTGTCTGATGCACAATACATAATTCAAGCATTCAATAGTCATGCACCCACTAAAATGAGAAAATGAAGATAAACCAATAAATGCATATTTATATGCATTTTGATTTATGTATGTGTGAGAGAGGGCATATGTCACATGTATGCAGGTGCCCTTGAAGGCCAGATGAAGACACCAAATCCACCAGACCTTGAGTTATGAAGCTACCCAATGTGAATGCTAGGAACTGGACTCAGGTCCTCTGTACGGACAGCAAGGGCTTTGAAACACTGAGCCATCTCTCCAGCCCATACATACATGTCTTTCACATTTAAGTGCCTGCCTGTGTGTGTGTGTGTGTGTGTGTGTGTGTGTGTAGATACAATTTTCAGAGTCAGTTATCTTCTTCTACCTAGAGGAGTCTAGGGATTGAGCTCATGTTGTGTCATGCTTGGCTTGATGACACATGCTTTTTGCTTGCTGAGCCATCTAACCAGGCTTTGAAGATAAGTTTTAAAGAAATTCATGTGACCTGATTGAATACTTTATGTCATTGGAATTCCCCAAAAAAGAATGACATAGCTCTTTCACTAATAGCTTCTTACTGTGCAGTAAAAATATTTTCTTATTTTGGAACTAATTCTGATAAAAACAAGAGAAAAATATTTATTTCATGAGTAACTGGGAATTATATGCACACAACATATGAGCTATCTTCATAGGAGTAATTCAAATCACTTATGTTTGAACAATTAAAAATTAAAAAATGATATTTATATAATTAAAATATAAATTTTAATGTTCTCAATTTGTTTTTTATATGCCTTAATACCCAAAATTTTAAATAAATGGCATAAGTAAATAGTTAAATATAATAAGTAAAATAAAATTTCCTCTTATTTGAAATAATGGTGGCTGCTTTTTTTATACTTATAAAGTAAAAAAAAAAACAAAGGATAGGAACCTCACAGATTCTAAGATTGTGAAATGGAAATTCTGGGAATCTTTCTTCTCTTGCAAACTTCACAGAAGCAGAAACTGGCTTTCAGTGCATAATAACCAAGTTATTCTTCTTTTGCAATTAAATCAAACATTACTCCAAATTGTATATTCTACTATCATTTATTTAAACTGTATATAACTACTAAAATATTTAGTAACAAGGGCACACTTTTGCTAGGAATAAAATCTAGTTAACACAAATTTTCAGATTTGAAAATTAATCAGACTTGAGCTAAATACACAATATGTATGTATGTATGTATGTATGTATGGATAGATATGCACAATTCATTAATTAGTGGCATTAAGTAATGGAATTAGGTGAAGAAATGTGTTAGCTAGCACATTTCCACACTAGGGCTCCTCAGACACGGACAAATTGAAAAACCTTCCTGTTAGAGATTTCACACTCTTAACAGGTTCTGGAGCCAACCCAACGTTAAACTTAAGAAAAGGCTGGAGCCCGTTGGAAATTGGTCTGCTCTTTTTCTGCACATTAAGAAGTCCTTGAAATGAAGTGGCTCTCCTTTATAATGCAATTGTTCCTTCAATCTTATGTCTTATTGATCTTTTCAGAGAAAAAAAGCACAAGTCAGCCCGTGCTCTCCTTGAATCACCATGGACTTGTAATGAGTCAGGTTCATCTAAAGGGTACTTTCCATCTTACACACTATGGCTTCTTTGAGACTATTTCTGAGAGCTGACACCTCCGTAAAGCATCTCGACAGCTCTTTCCTGAGAGAGATAAACAACAGAGTAACTTCCAAATTCCGATGTGCATTATGGTTTCTAATTTCAGTTTTTCGGTAAACACTGCTTTTGGTTCTGCTCTGGTCATCATGACTCAAAAGTGCATTTAAAATATTGTCACTTCCACCACTGGCCAGAAAGAATGCAAATGAGCAAGCTAAGGCTACCAGGAAGGATGGCTTTTCTAGAATACACTGCAATGTGCACACTGAAAATTTTCTTTGTATGATTTTAATGTGTGTGTGTATAAATATATTTGTGATTCTGCTTTAATTTCATCCTTGGTTACACAGCTACAATAATTTAAAGTACCAATAAAGGCCGAAGGTCATTTGCTGATTCTCAGTGGCTGATGTAAGGGTATTAAAAGATAGCCCCTCCCCTTGGAAATTGGATGAAGACCCTCACAAAAGAGTCTTCCCGGAAGCATTTGGTCCTCTAGCCCAATCAGATTCACCCGTGCAAGGATACAGGTATCTCTGTCTCCTAAGAACGCAGGTCTCAACAGACCACATCCTGATTTTGGACCTTCCAGCCCTCAGAACCTCCAGAAAAAGACTTGACTCACCCAGTCTCTGATACTTTCTTAAAGGAGCACAAAGCAGCCTCAGACAGCCCAGGAAAGCTAGACTCTGGGTTGGTATTGCAATTCTCTGGCACTCTCTTTCTATTTGCAAACACACATCAATACAAGCCAAACCTGCTTACTCATCCAGTGCCAACAAGGGACCCGACCTTCACTAGCTGTGAATAGATTACCCTAAATGTTGTGTGTGGCTCCTTTCCCTTAATCCTCTCAACAACCATACCCTGTAGGGCCTTTTGTCTCTATTCAACATGGTAGGAAACAGAGGATAATAGATATTCAGAAATCAGGGCCAACTCCCACCGTTAGCAAAGAGACACAAGTTTAATCTAGCAGCAAAGCTGCAGCAATCTTCAGAGGAAAAAAAACCTGCCTCATTGATCGTCCTATGCCTCAGCAGCCACTGAACAACCCCCATGATGGCTCTATGAAGTATATAGAAGATATTTATCATCTCGGTTTGTTTTCGGCTATACTGGTAGTATTATCCGTGATGCTTTTAAATGACACTACAGAATCATATTCTAAATCAAAAGACTGGAACTTCTCAAAACCTTATACTGTGCCCACTGTTCTTACCACTATACTACCACTCCAGTGGCACAATATTTTTCTTAGCCGGAGGAAAGAGGGTTTTGGGTTGTAAAGAGAGAGGCAACAAAAAAAGAGATGAGGTTCAATAGGAGGGAGAGTTTATGACCTCTCTGGACATCCCTGGTGGTAATGTCCTTCTGTACCATGGATCCTAGCAATCTGTGATGGAGTCATGCGGGACAGAGCTTACAGAAGTGCAGACTCACTTTGGATACCTCTGATGACAGATGAAAATATTCCTCCAGGTATATAATTACAACATATTTTCAAAGCCAAAACAGAAGCACAAAACATGTTACAAGACCTTAAGGAATAATACGGATAAGCAATGTTTCACATACATTGGAATTGTATGCAGTGGTGATTGCTACAGGAGATTAGCACAAGGTCTTAAGTGCCATTTGATTGCATGCTGGGGGGGGCATGCATGCACACGCACATGAACATGCATACATGTGTGCACACCCATTCACACTTTATAGTTTTGTAAGCTGCAGTCAATAACAGGAGTTAAAAGTTACTTTCTCCAAAGGCCAGCAATCCTGCAAGGACCTAAAAAGGACATTAGTAGCCGGAAGTAGTACTCTCTATGGAAGTTCACTTTTTTGATGCATTTATTTTTACTATTATTATTATTATTATTATTATTATTATTATTATTTAATGTGTCTGTGTGCAATCAACCATACTGTGGCATGTGTACTGAGGTCAGAGGATAACTGCTATGAGTCGGTTCTGTCCTTCCACTCTGGGTTCTGAGATTTGAATTTGAGACTTCAAGCTTGCATAGCATAACCACTGAGCCATTCCACTGGCCCAAAGCCTAGAGTACTTAAATCTGTTTTTTTTTACCTGAGCTCTTCTTGCTGCTCAATAGCTTCACAATGGTCATTTTTCTCATATGTCTCACACAGTGAATGCCAGAAGTAAATGGGTCTTCGATTTTAGTCATTGAAGAAAAAAGATGGGAAGCCTGGTGAGGGGGGGGGGGGAGTTAGGTGTGCCCTGGGGCCAGTCCAGCTGACTTTGTCCTGCTTTCTCTGTAGCTCAAGAAAAGAAAGCTCTCGTCCTCAAATCTCTCCACCACTGAAGAGGTAAAATCCGGAGGTCACGATGAGGGTGTGAGCTTGATAGACAGTTAGGGATGGTCCCACCCAGCTTGCCTTTCATTAGGCTTAAACAGCAGAAGCTAAACAGTCTTATCGCTCAGAGTTCAGGCTGGTTCACCTGAACAGCAGGCCATCTTGTTTATTAGCAAGATATCACACTCAGAGACCTGGGAGGAAACAAATATCTCAAAGGTCATCCTGTCTTCATTCATTAGAGACACAGGCAGCACCCTACTGTTCAAAAAGCACTGGCTACCTTCCCCCTTTCCAAAACAATGTGGGGAACACAACAGAGACATTATGATTCCCTCCCATTTCAAAGCTGTGGAAGTCTCAAAAATCAGCTAAAATTAAAAAAAAATTATTTTTTGTTTTTTATTTTTAAAGATTAGGAATGGTTGTGTGTGCTAGGAGTTGAACCCAGGTCCTCTTTAAGAGCAACATGTGTTTTTAGCCACTGAGATATAGACATATCTCCAGTCCTAAACAAATATTCTCACTTCCCGAAAAAATGAGCCTTGTTTTCTATTATACATAACATAAATGGATTTATTGGATTCAAAGAAAGCAATGCTAAAACATTAGGTCACCCCTCCAACTGGTCATGTTGCCTTCCTATCACCAGGGTTTTGTCATCTTCCAATAGATATCACTTTTCTGGAGGGTGATTTATAGTTTGTCATCAGTGATAAATTATGTCTCTACCAGTAAAATGAGCCAATTCAAGCCAGATTAGATTATATTAAATGCAGGGTTATGGGGAAGCTACTCTAGGGGGAGTTCTCTGGCCCCAAGGAAGGAAGCCAAGGAGATTGCCATAGGAAGGGAGAGAGAGTAGGGAGATAAAGAGTGCACATACAGAGAGAGAAAGAGAGAGAAGGAGGGGGAGGGAGAGAGAGATGGAGGGGGAGGAGAGAGAGAGGGAGAGAGAGAGCGAGAGGAAGGAAGGAAGGAAGGAAGGAAGGAAGGAAGGAAGGAAGGAAGGAAGGAAGGAAGGAAGGAAGAAACGAAGAAAGAAAGGAAGGAACATAAAATGTCTGGATTATATAGGGAAGAGCCTCTGGAGGCAGGGCAGCCTAGCCCCTGGACTGTAAAGTTCAGGGTTAGGGGCAGGGTATGCCAGGTAGGGACTGAGGGATGCTGGCAGAACCTGGAGGTCAGGTCTGCTTTGATATGTAAAATATGCACCTTAGTCCTTTATCCCAGGGTCCAAAATCAACAACCAGCACAAAGTCCAGCTACTTCTTATGCCAAAAGATGTAGATGCCCCCAACCCCTCCCATGATCTTTGGTGTATCTTATTTCAGATTCGTGGGACACTGAGTCTGTTGAACTACAGTCCAGAGATGCGTTCAAGGACCTTGTGAAGAGTTGCTTACCTTAAGCCCATTCTCTCTTGTTTTTTTTTTTTTTTTTTTT
>LR749507.1:2717147-2752984 GCA_902729485.2 Mus minutoides
GGTGTTCTGGCTGGGAGAGGCCCAGCCTCCGGTGGGGCGGAGTTCTCAGTTCCTGCCCCTGGGAGGAACTGCTGACCTGCTGCTCCCAAAACCACCTCTGCACTCACGCGTAACCCCAATGCGATCTTAAAGTCCTGGGGTGTCCCTAGCTGTGTCCGCTGGGCTCAGAGGAAAGATGGCGCGGCGGCGCGGGGGTTCTCCTCTCTTGTTTTATAGACAATTTCTCAAAGCCACTGTCCCTTATGACCGGAATCATAATCAGTTTAGTTAGCCTTCAAACTCTCAAGATCATTCTAGTTCTTAGACAGTCTCCAACTGAAAGATGGTTCTTTTCTCAATCTTGTTCACACTTCTGCACACTACCTTTCAGATGTAACTAGATCATAGCTTGCCCAGCTCACAGTTAAGTGTGTGCTCTGTTTGAGAAGATGTTTAGTGCACTTTGGGCAGCAGGTACTGAGCAGAAGGCCCCAAGTGACACCCATCAGTGAGTGTGAGCTTAGCATATGGCCCTGGAGTTCATACTGAAAAAAGTTAGGCACTGCCTGCAAACTCTAAGCAATTTTGTTTTTAAAAGATTCATTTATTTTTATTGGATGTATATGGCTGCTTTGCCTGCATATATATGTGCACCATATGCATGTGTGCTCTTATATACTAGAACAGGGTGCCAGACCTGGAACTAGAATTACAGATACTTGTGATTGACGGCCTAGGTGGGTGCTGAGAACTGGACCTGAGTCATCTGGAAGAGTGGTCAGTACTTTGGGGGACTGAGTCATCTCTCTAGCCCCTTTGAAAACCTTTGCTTCTAAGTGATCACAAAATGTTAAGCTATGTCAAACACTGACATAAAAATATGTCACTCTTGCTGAACAGTGGTGGCCCATGCTTTGAATCCCAGCACTTGGGAGTCAGAGACAGATGGATCTCTGTGAGTTTGAGGCCAGCCTAGTCTACAGAACAAGTTCTAGTATAGACAGGGCTACACAGAGAAACCCTGCCTCATTAATTAATTAATTAATAATTAAAAATAAATAAATAAAATATTTTTCATCAACCCCTCCATCCTCAACAATTTTTGCCACATTTGTTCACTAAAGTAAAACTCGACATCATTCTGAATGCAAGATAACAGGCTAGGAGAAGCATAATAATATATTCTCTTTCTTACATAATAGTATATTCATTTAACATCATGTTAACAAAACAAAGAATATTCACCCTAAAAACTAAATTTAAACATAATGATGAAACACGTGTTAATATTCATCAAGACTTCAAACAAACCAACAATAGTGTCCATAACTACGATTCACTCATGTGATAATATTTACCCAATGCTATCACATGCCGGGTATGTGACCTACAGGTGGATCACATGAGGCTAGTACAACACCTACCCCCAGCCATGGACTTCATATCATTCCAAATAACACTAGAAAATTAGAGTCAGAATTAGGAAGATGTAAAATAAATGCTGTTTAGCAATTTCATCACTCCAATTTGGGGACTGGAGAGCCAGGCTCAGTGGCTAAGAGCACGTTCTGCTCTTTCAGAGGACCTGGGTTTGCTTCCAGAAGTTTAAAAGTGTCTATAATTCTAGCTCCAGCGAACTGGACACCAGCTTCTGAACTTCGAGAGCAGATATGCTCACATGCACATGTATGTGCACACACACATAGAAACACACCTATTACAAATAGAGTATTTATTAATGTTTTTATTTTTTGAAAGTAAAATACAATCACATAATTTTCCTTTGCTCTTTCTTCCTTCAGTCCTCCCATGCCCCATCCCAAGAATAAGTTTTAAATGGCTGAATACTGAAAAGTTCGATAATCTGGATTGGAGAGAGGTTAAGAGCAGTAGCTGCTGTTCCAGCAGTAAGGTGGCTTGTGATTGTTACCTCCAGCACCAGGGTATCTGGCTCTTTCTTCTGGTGTCTGCAAGCATCGCACACATGTGGTACAGAGACATATGTGCAGGCAAAACACCCTTACACACAAAATAATAATTTTTAAAACCTGACTTCAATAATATGACCATAGGTCACAAAATTTAATAGTTTTTTTAAATATCATAACAATCAGCCTAAAATACAGTGGAATAAAAAAGATTCCATTAAGGGTAGCAGCCAAAAATAATAAAATATCCAAGACTAACCTTTTAAATAAATTTACCAAATGTCCCTGTGTGGATCTCAAGAGCTCTGTGACCAACAAAGTTTAGGGGATAACATGACTTAAAACATTAGAGACAGAGAGAGTGGGCGGTGACTGACTGCATAAGAAGCTTTGCTGGATACTATAGTGAAAAGACAAAAGTAAACAAACAAAAAGAGAAGAGAAGGGGAGGGCAGGGGAGGGCAGGGGAGGGGAGGAGAGAAAAGAGAAAAGACATGTGGCCAAATCAGTCTGCAAGTAAGAAGTGGCCAGAAAACCAGAACTTGAGAAGAAAGCACACAGTAAAAATAAGAAAGTTCATCTCCCAGGACACCCATCTCTAGGATGTGAAACTCGGCGAGTATCTGGATGAGGACGTGAAAATACACACCCTGGGAGTGAATCCGTCAACTTTCTGAACACTAAGAATAACAGCTTCCATAGATATAGATTGGATTTTCAGATAAAGTACCACAAAATATTCTTAACAGAAATGCTAAAATCTACAGTAAAATAAATGAAGACTTTCACAGTTTGCAGGGGAAATGGCCCTGTGGTAGGGACAGGAACTGCTCAGGGGCACTTGCAGGCAAGCTTGACTTCCCAGCCACGCCCATGGCCACAAAGCCACGCCCATGGCCACAAAGCCACGCCCACCCCTCCACAGTCCTCCAGAGTTGCACTAGACCCTTTTTCTTGCCTGGCCAATGAACTGCTCAGAAGAGCGACTGTATCACTTTTGGGATGAAGGAACGAAAAACTGCTATAATGACCTCCTGTTGGATGATGTCACAAGATAGAAACAGCTGGGGCCCCTAAACTAGCTCCTGAAGAGACTCCAGTGCGCTCAAACAGGGTTTTCCAAGAAACAAAGACTAGTATGTGAAGCTTCTAGGACGCTGGAGTTGATGATTGTTTTTATCACACTATCCTGTTCTGGTTAACAAAGATTTCCAATATAGAATTCTATACTGTCGAGTGTCGATTGAGGGTAATAATGAAAATATCTTCAACAAACAACATTTCAGAAAATGTTGTCACACTAATCTTTTCCCTGAAGGCTGAGAAAAGGAAAGAAATACACCCAGAAGGGTGGAAAATGGCCCTCAAAAGAGCTGATTCTATACACTTCCAGACTCCATGGACAGGTTATATAATCCTACTGACAGAAAGGACCTTGCAGCTTGGAGTTAATGAGGGATTGGTGGGTGGGAAGGGTGTCTAGGTTATCCTGGTGGGACTGTTAAACTAACGAGGGTTCTGGGGAACACAAGAGGAGAAACAGTCATATGCAGAGATCTGAAGAGGCTACACTGGTGGCTTTGAAGACTGAGAAAGGAACCACAGCCCAGGGAACACTGGTGGCTTCTAAAAGCTAAAACAGTCATCAAGTGGATAACTCCCTCAAGCTTCTAGAAGGAGTGCAGTCCTAGCAACATCATTATTTTGGGTTTTTTGAGACACATTTCAGAGTTATGACATCTAAGGCTGTAAAACAATAAGTTGTGTTAACTCACTGAGATCGTGCTGATTAGAGTCAGCAACAGAAACTAGTACAACGTGTTTTCAGAAATTCTTTTTGTAGGGAGATATAGATGACATCTATCCCCTTCCTTACAAGGCCCCAGTGGCGAACCAAAGTATGATATGATTCCACGAAAAGGTCCTCTAGAAACCAATAAGTCTACTGGACTTATTTACATAGCATAGGGGAAGGGCTACCCGCAGGAGTGCAGGTAGTCTTCAGGTAGCTGCACTGAATGAAGACTTACCATTCTTCTCACTTCACCTCCCCCTGCCTATGTACACTAAGATGTTCCCAAACCCTGAGGCTATGCATAATTAGAGCATAATACAAGTGATTGGTAGACTCTCAGGTGAAGAACAAATGACCCTTTCTATTCCCCCCACCCCAACTTCTACGAGGAAATGTTAATAATCCACAGACCCAATTATGATGGACCCTGCAAGGAAGCACAGCCAATCAGATGAAGACATCGTCTGTGTTGCTCAGAGCTCTTCATTCCCCAACATAGGCTTTTCAGGAAAAGGGAGAAAGTGGAGGAGAGAGTAAGGGAGGTCTCAGGATGCACCCAAGGACGGGGTCGGAGCACATGAGAGATCTCATGAAAGACTTCATCAACTGGACACAGATACATCACCTAATCAGTGTGTGCCAAGTTCCGAAAACAAGCAAACAAACAAACAAACACCCCAAAACCTATAACTGGGGAGGGGGAAGAGTTTAAGGATCATTTAGGAATGGTAAAAAAGTAGATAATAAATAAAACAAAAGTCAAGTTGATCATAAGAACAAAGGGGAAATGAAACCATGAAGGGGGCTAGGTGGCTACAGTTGGAGCCACTAAGAGGCTACTGTCATGTTGCCGAAGAATGGTGGTATGAGTTTTCCTCAACTAACTGAAGCAACTTCTTGGTTAAACATGCTTCCTAACAAATGTACGATTTCCACATGTCTGTGTTCCACCGTCCGAGGACCCCAACCCTCTAGCCAACTAAAGCTGCAGCTGTGGCTGGCGCTTCTGGTTTTGTTCAGATTTGGAGACTGCTGGGACATCCTCAGGATGAGATGAGGTGAGACAGCAGGTTTGAGCAGAGTGGTCACCCACAGTTGTCTTCTGACGTCCACACATGCACTACCAAGGATTATGTGGGTGCGTGCATAAATTACATTTAAGATTTAGAGAATGCTGGACCTCTTTCTAGTAGTAAGTGGTCCTTTGGGAATGAGGTGTGGAAGATGCTAAAACAAGAGTTACTTAAAACAAATATTTTTAAGGTGTGGCTGCCCAGAATTTTTTAGAAATGATGAAGGCACGATTAGTTTAGCATTAAATTACCAAGGGAGAAATGGGTCCATAATGTTCTTCTTGGGAACATATTACATGCTCATAAAATGGAAAATTTAGAAAAGGTTTTGAGTCTGAACTTGGACACATACTTCCACTGAAATATAACCTCTGGGGAGGCATTTTGGCTGGCCCAAACACTTCCACATCAATGGCTTAAGAACCGGGATGGGTGTGAAGGGCCGAGGATACGGGTGCCTTTGGGAGGGAAACAGTCATTGTTATGTAAGGTTGACCTGTTCCCCTTGTGAAGATTATTTTGCCTGACCCATGTCACTGAAAACTCCAAACAGTTCATTACAGCACACACTGGCTTTGGAGGCTTTTGAAATTATTTAAAACTGAAATGTTCAAGTCATGGCTTTTCTTATCATTGGAAATTATCAAAACAGGGAGGAGAAGGAGGGGGGCCCAGTGGGGACTCTTTCCAGGTCATGCTCATCAGAGCAAGGCTGATTTCAACTCTTCGTCTTATTCTGCCTTGTTAAGTTCTTTCTCTATACCTAATATATTTACCACGAATCATTAAACACAAACCTATTATTCTGTGCAATTGATTCGTCTATAAAACAAAAAGCAAGTTCACTTCTGTAGCTTTTCTTTAAAAATTACTTTAGGTAAAGTCACATTTGAACACAGATAGATGCTTAAGAAACAAAATCTGGTGAGGGATTGTGGAAGGCCCTGCTTAGTGTCTTGAACCAGCTTAAATGAATAACTAAGAGTCCCAAATGTTCTTACGGATTATGCAGCCTGCTGCCTCTCTGTCAATTGCTTTTAAAAATCCAAAGAAAATGTGTTGAAAGGAAGGTTGGAAGCAAACTGAATTGTCAGAGTCTATAAGGAGTTTTGAAAAGGAAACCCTCATATTACCATACTCGTTGCTGAGTACTTACTGTGTGCTTGGCACATGCTAGGTGCTTTCCAGTTATTTCATGTAACCTTATATCCTTAAGGCAGTTACTACCACATTATGGACCATGGTTCCAAACCTTCCTGCAACCCCTCTCAATACAGTTCCTCATATTGTGGTGACCCCTCCCAACCATAAAATTATCTTCTTTGCTACTTCATAACTGTAATTTTGCTACTGTCATGTAAATCATCTCTGTTTTCTGATGGTCTTAGGCAACTCCTGTGAAAGTACTATTCTATCTTTCAAAGGGGTCATGACCCACAGGCTTAGAACTACTGTTCTAGAAATAGGAAACTGAAACTCAATGAAAGTATCTAGTCTAGCTAGGGAAACCAGAGGAGTAGTCACTTCATTAGGATTTGAACTAAGGGTCTGATCCCATTCCCACACTGCCCAGCTTCTGATATTCCTCAGTATCAAGGCAAAAACAAACAAGTCACAAAGTAGACTCTGACAAGATAGGCTGATACCATGTGTTAAATGTAAATGATGCTATCCTGTGCATATTTGTTAGTCTTGCTATTATTTTATATTTAGAATGCTTTGTAATGTTAAAATACCCTAAAGAATTTTCATTCATTTGGGCCTTGAAGTGAGAGGGTATTATAAACTGGAGAACTCCGGTTGTGAAAGACAGCCAACTGTCAAGGACCTTGAGTACAGAGGCACTGTTGTAAGGCACAGGAAAGCAGGAGCCTGCTACCTATCAAGAGTTACACCATGGCTGGCTCCACAAAATCCGACTTCACCAGGGATAGATTTCCTTTTAGGACTTCATAGACAGGAAAAAACAGGGTGAATGGCTGTGTCGACAGGTTTAGAGGCTTGGGGGATAGAAATAAAAAATGCATTATTTTCTTGAATCTTAGTCCTCATCTTCTTAGGATAAGGTGATTCTCACCAAAGGAGGGAGAGTGTTCATGCATGAGTTCCAGTAGTCCTGCCTTCAGGGGAAAGGCACTTTCTAGACTCAGAAACTTTCTCCAAATTGACTGAAGCTTGGCCCAATAGTACTGAAGGTAATCGTACGTTCAAACCCTTCAGGGGACCTACCTATTACACTTATAAAAGATTTTGGTTTCCCTTTATAGACTCTAAGAAAACAATAAAAGTCAGTTATCCTTACTCTAGAACTATTTTTTATTTAAGACTCACAACTAATAGCCTTACAGTTGAGGGAGATGTTGGGGGTGGGGTGGCAGATGAAACAGAGACAAGGATGAAATCTTCCCTAAGGTTTTGGCAGTTGTGTTGTTAAATGTTCAACTGAGAAGTCTGCAGAAATAAATCCATGTTCTTTAAAAGGTCAAGAGACTTTGTTTCTGTTTTTCTCTGTTACCTTCCTAGCCCCTACCCCCACCCAGAAACAGAAAAAAAACACCTGTCTTCAGTAAACTTCTCTTAAATGAACTGTCACCCAAGGGTTGTTTTTTTTTTTATGATGCTACAGGACATATCTTGAATATAAAAAAAGGCAATTTGAATGGTAGAAATTCATTTCAAATAGAAACTGGAGTGGGTGTTGGGGATAATAAACCGGCAAGAGGCTGGTGAGATGGCTCCGCAGTTAGGTGCACTGGCTGTTCTTGCCAGAGATCTGGGTTCAATTCCCAGCACCCACACAGCAGCTCACAATTATAAGTCCAATTCCAGGGGGATCTGACCCTATCTTCTGATCTCTGTGGGTCCTAGATGAACGTGGCACACATGCATGCAGGCAAAGCAGCCACTGACATAACAAACAATTCAATATTGATTTAAAACAAATATAAATTCTTTATATAAAATGAGTTTATAGGGAGCAGTGAAGAAGGGAAATTGAGGCCAACCTGAGATCTGAGTAAAAGTAGCTATTGTTTGTGGGACATAAAACTGTGCCAGGAAGCTTGGTAAGGTAGAACAGGTTGAGGCCTGGAGACTTGGTGGGCACACACCTGAGGCTTAGGTGACTCCCAGCTCCCTGCCAGACTCCTGACTTGGAACAAGTGTCCTGCTCCCTGAATAAAAGAAAGGTGACCTATTGTCTAGTAGGCCCTGAAGCAGAGTTCTCCGTGCTAATGAGGTACCTAGAGAGCCCCTAGAGGGCTTAGCCAATAAGCTTCCTTTCCCAGACATTCCTCCCTTTAAAAGGTATTTAATCTTAGGCCCACCCTGAGACGTTGGATACTGTACATTACTCTTCATCCATTTTTTTTCTTGAAAAACCAATTAACTCTTTAGAACCATAGACTGTCTGTTCCATCTAAGATTGGCCGCGGGAAGCCGTGGAGAAGGCATTGGACTAGAGAGTCGCAGCTTAATTCTCCCATTGAAGGCCTCTCTAGGCTCTCAACCACAACACCAAGCCTGCCTCTGCCAAGCTAAGGACAATTACCAACTGGGACAAGCTGGAGCTCCCTCTTTCTTCCTGACCTGCCCCTGCCCCGGGCTATACCCTGCCCCAAGCCCGCAGGCCCCCAACTCTGGTCTCTGCTCTTCTGTGACTCCCAGAGGTGCCTGGAGGTCCAAGAGCTGAAAACCCCACAGCCCAGCCAGCTCTGGCTTTCCCCCCATCTCAGATTGCACTTTCCTACTCCTGAGCTGTGTCTCAGAGCTTCCCTACAGCCCAACACAAACCCTGGGGTGGGATAAAGGTAGTCAAACTCCCCATTTTCTTTCTTCCCAAGAGGCTGTGCCCTGTGGCAGACCAACAGTTGTTTGGGAAAGTCATACCATGTAGTAAGCTTCTAATGATGGTCTCACCATTTCTTAACTTGAGTGTACTGGCTAGTTTTATGTCAACCTGACACAGATGGGTTATCACAGAGAAAGGAGCTTCAGTTGGGGAAGTGCCTCCATGAGATCTAGCTGTAGGGTATTTTCTCAATTAGTGATCAAGGGGAAAAGGCCCCTTGTGGGTGGGACCATCTCTGGGCTGGCAGTCTTGGGCTCTATAAGAGAGCAGGCTGAGCAAGCCAGGGGAGGCAAGCCAGTAAAGGACATTCCTCCATGGCCTCTGCATCAGCTCCTGCTTCCTGACCTGCTTGAGTTCCAGTCCTGACTTCCTTGGTGATGAACAGCAGTTTGGAAGTGTAAGCTGAATAAACCCTTTCCTCCCCAACTTGCCTCTTGGTCATGATGTTTGTGCAGGAATAGAAACCCTGACTAAGACATTGAGTAACACATAACATCACTCAATAATAAATGTTATTATGGTCACTAAAGATTAAATGAGAAGGGGGATAACACTTGAAATGTAAATAAATAAAATAACCAATAAAAAGTAAAAAAAAAAAAAAAAAAGATTAACTGAATCCCGTTTACACTTCTCCCTAGTGTTGCCTTTTACCAAAGCTCCAAACACTGGACGGTTTACAAAGATAGGATGTGATCACTCATTGGTTAGAAGGTCAGAGGCCTGAAATGAGGTGTATGCAGAATTTTTTCCGCTTTGGGATCTCAGAGGAGCAGTCTGTTCTAAGCCCTTCTCTAGGCTGCAGGGATCCCTGGTAGGCCAGGGGAAAGCACATCATTCTCTAGTGCATTTCTGTCCCTCAGCCCAAGTCGCCCTCTTATGAACCCTCAGTCACAATGCACTTTGGGCTTGCTTTAGCCTCATTTAATTATACCTGCATAGATAGTCTTTCTAAGAGACATCACCTTGGCTGGCCTCACAGTCACGATGAAACTACAGAGGACTTTGAACTTCTAATCTTCCTGCTTTTTCTGATACATGCCTGCAAACATAGCTCTCAGTAAATGTGATCTTATTTAGAAAGATATTTACAGATATAATAAAATGAGAAGAGGAAATCCCTATTTGTGTGTATATATATATATATAGTATTTTTTATATCAAGAATAGATTAATAGTGTTATATATGCCAGTGGTCTGGGATGCAAAAGTAGACATCAGTTATAAAGCTTAACCTTGGACATAAACCAGAACTCACTGGAGCCAATTTTAATGGGGTTTTGAGTTACTCTAATTTTTAAAGAGAAGAAAATTTCTACTTTGTAATTACTATATGGATTTACAAAGCCATGAGAGAAGAAAGTGAGAAAGAAAGGAAGGATGAAAGGAAAAAAGGAAGGAAGCAAGGAAACCCTAAGACCCATCATAAAATGTTACTGATTTTACATCTCCTACTTAAATTATACAGGATTGCTTTATCCTAAGAATAATAGCCCTTCCATGAAGCCTCAATTACCTGAGACATTTTCAAAACACCTTGAGCCAGAAAGAAACAAAAGAATAATGGAAAGTTATTCTATGGCGTCCAACACAAGGGAAACTGGTCACATACAACCACGGAGAGGTTGAAATGGGGCCAGAGCAATTAGAGTAGTCTTGAATTTCTATGTAAATGTTAGCAGCTAGTATACTAAATGGTGTAGGCCTGTGTTCATTAGTGAAATAAACAGCCACTGTTCTATCATCTTTGACATTGATCATTGTGGTAACCAAAATAACACATCATTCTTCCTTCCAGAAGATAGAAATGGGTGGAGAGGCCGCCTCTGTAACCTGCTTGCTCTTGCTCTCTCTCTTTCCCTCTCCATTCCCCTCTCTACCCCTTCTTCAGTGGTGCTAAGGATTGAACCCAAGAACTTATACACAGTAGGCAAGCACTCTACCACATCC
This sequence comes from Mus minutoides, assembly GCA_902729485.2. Taxonomy (NCBI): domain Eukaryota; kingdom Metazoa; phylum Chordata; class Mammalia; order Rodentia; family Muridae; genus Mus; species Mus minutoides. Next base: position 2,727,723 of record LR749507.1, read on the forward strand.
TCAATGTTCTGTGTAGTTTTTTTTTTTTTTTTAACTTTCATTGAAAAGTATTTAGAAATGTCCATTATTGCCTCTAACAACAGTGAAAACTGACAGGAGAGATTCCACAAGCTCTAGCAGTGGATCTCAACCTTGTGGGTCATCACCCCTTTGGGTGTGGAATGACCCTTTCCCAGGGGTCATATGCCAGATATCCTGCATGTCAGCTTTTTGCATTAGGGTTCATAACAGTAGCAAATTTACAGTTATGAAGTAGCAACGAAAATAATTTTATGATTAGGGGTTATTACAACATGAGGAACTGTGTTAATGGGTCCCAGCCTTAGGCAGGTTGAGAACCACTGTGTTAGAGGAAGCAGAAATTAGTGCACAGTTAGGCAACACTGAAGATTCAGTGATGGTGATAATGAGCAAGGGTGAGGAAGTCGTCACATGATGGCAGCCTCAATTAATTCTCTCAGAGCAAGACCCGGTTATCAGGACAAGAAGGACATATGGCATTTTTGTATAGTCGTCTAAGACAAAGGGCATCATCACATATACTCTTTGAAAAGAAGAAGGCACGACCTATTTGTCTACATGGGCTCAGAATAGTATTTCCATCTATATGGGGCTTGAAAATATACAACTGGGGCTGGAGAGATGGCTCAGCAGTTAAGAGCACTGACTGGTCTTCCAGAGGTTCTGAGTTCAAGTCCCAGTACCACATGGTGGCTCACAACCATCTGTAATGGGATCTGATGCTCTCTTTTGGCTTGCCTAAAGACTTTAAAGACTCATATACATAGAATAAATAAATATTTTCCTAAAAAATATATACAACTGATGAAAATAGACATACAAAAATAACTAGGGAAAAATCACATGAAATAGAAATGGAAAGTTGACTTTAAAAAGTTGAAAATATTCCTTGAAATTAAATGGAAAATGATGATGGATATTTTTTCTAAAAACTGAAGGCTAAACTTTTAAGCTTTTTTTTAATGACTTATTTATTTTACATATATATGAGTACACAATAGCTATTTTCAGACACACCAGAAAAGGGCACTGGATCGCATTACAAATGAGTCTGAGCCACCATGTGGTTGCTGGGAATTGAATTCTGGACCTCTGGAAGAGCAGCAGTCGGTGCTCTTAACTGCAGAGCCATCTCTCCAGCCTGAAGGCTAAATTTTTATGCCCTAATCAAACTACTAGGTTCTTAACATGTAAAACTCCAGAAATAAAGAGAAAAAAAATGTGTTTGTATTTCATCTAGTCATTCTGAAATTATAAAAGGCAGTGGCCATTGAACCGCACAACCCTGGGACAGAATCTGGAGTCTAACATTTGGAGACTGACCTTTGGGAAATTAGCCAGCCTTCTTAGGATTCAGACCTCTTATCTGTACAATAAAGATTTTAAAAAGTATACTTCCTCTTTTATTGAGCTTGATAGAGAGTCCATTTTACATGCAAATTACTTGGCAGAAGTTGTGGCACATGGGAGGAGACATAGATCAGCCAGGGGGAGTGATTTTATTATCCCGGATTTGCTTAGAACAGATCCCTTGCTCTGTCTGTCATCTATGGGGAGCACAGACACGAGAAATGATAACTGTAGTCACTTACTACCAGCAGAACTCACCAGTGCTAATGGCTGCTGCTCCCACCAGCTGAGGACAGAAGTGTCCCAGGAAATGTCCTATGGAACAAGCTGCTCAGTGGGCTGCTGCTTGGGCTCAACTTCTGTCCTCCTCTACCCTGGAAATGGCTTTCCCTGACACTTCCCATGACTAGGTATTAGTTTAGTGAGCTCCAATTATACATAAAAAGTATAAGACAGAAAACTGAAAATCTGCCTGAAAACAAACACATTAGCAACCCGCCACACTTTTCACTGTGGGTCTGGCTAGCATACCATAGGCGATATTCTGTGCCTGGTATTGTATTCAAGAATAGCTTTCCATTTTGTTCCCTAGAATCCAAGTGTTCATTCTCAGTGGGGTTCCACACTTACACCACAGAGTGGTGGTAAAAAGTGGGTGTCAGCAAAAAAGCACAAAAAGGAAAAAGAAACCCATTAGCTGCAGCTTTCGATGACGGCTTCACCCAAAGACTGACAGGAGCTGCGAGGTCCAAGGAGATTTCAAAACCAAGTGAAAATCACAGACATTCACTTTTCTCCTATGAAAATCCTGGAGAGAAGAGGAGCAGGTCCAGTGTGCTCTGGGTGGCACGCCCCATTCCCCACATGGCTAGTACCTTGTAGAATGTGAAACTCGTTGGCTTGAACTTTTAATAAAAGAGAACTTGTGGTAACTCAGTATATTTTCAGGACTTAAAATTTTTATCAAGATTGCAACCCTTGGTCTTGGCATCAAGAAGTTATTTCTGAGAGCTAAGCAAATATAAAAACCATGGGTCTGGCCTCCCTCCGACTTCCTTCTGCCAGGGTGGGTTCATTCTAGAGCCCAGACATGTGTGAGACCTTATCCTCGGGTGCCACCATGTCTCTGCCTAAGCCAGGGAATAGGGTCTGCAGACCTAAATAATCAGCCTTCTGCCTCAGGGGACACTCTGGGTACCTTAATCTGAAAGGCCACATTTATCACTTCTAGAGTTCACTTTCAGTCCAGCAGAAGTCAGAAGCACAGAGAAAATACATTCACATACAGGTTTTATCCATTGTTATATTCTCGTTACTAAAGATTCTACCTTACAAAGGCAAGTGTGCCTGAGTCTTGGGGGGGGGGGGCTGGTTTATCAGACTGCACTCAAATGAAAAGCCCAGACAACCAGGCAGCAGACCCGCAATGAGCATCCCTACCCCACTTGTCTGACAGCAGGCAAGGGCATGGGAATGAAAGCATACCTCCCCCCACCAAGAAAAGAAGCAGTGGGGTACGGAAAACCCCCATGCGATGCATGCTGCTCTTTCCTTCAATGAGGGACCTCCCTCTTGGGCAGGTTGTTGACCAAGTGAAAAACATTTCACTTACAACTAAAATCCCAAACCCTTAATGACGGTGAATCATCATTTTATTAATAAATAACCTTTACATAATGAGCCAGGCAGAGAGAAGCATACACCAAAGGTCTGGGAGAATGTTTTTCTTCACCCTGGCCTTTAGAAACTGTTCTCAAATATGAACTGCAGATCCGTGCTGTGAGCATCCTGGAAACCTGTCAGAAATACTGATTCTTGGGTCCAACCTCAGATCCTTGAGTGGGAGACCAAGGGTTAGACAGCACAACATGCATTTTAATAAGGCTCTAGGCAACTCTGATGCTAGCTCAGATGTGAGTCCCGGCATCATAGGAAGAACTGGGCTGAGAACCAGGAGTTCACATTCAGATCCCAGCTCTGGGCCGCATGGTCCAGTTCAATGGAATCATTGAGGAGGCATTACTTGTCACTGTGAACTCAGGGTTGTACAAGGATGTGAGGTGCATGTGTTAGACAATGTCCTGACCTTTGACCCAGCATCCTCTGAGTACCTTTGATCCTTTAGGAGGCCATTTTCCTTGTTGTTTTCTATTTCTGTTTCTGTTTTCTGTAACATCCCAAACAGCCCAAAGGCACACACTGGATCAAGCAGTAGGGCACCCTTCAATTAGGGCAAATTCTAGTCTACAATTCCTCTATAACCTTAATGTTATCCCCATCAACAGAAAAAAAAAATCATAAGAGACCTGTGTTTTAAATAAGGAGAGTCAGTCCCTGGACATATGTAGCAGATGTGCAGCTTTGTCTTGATGCAGGTCCCCCAAGAACTGGAATGGGGCTGCCCCTGAATCTGTACCTGCCTATGGATCCTGTCTGTTTCCCTAACTGGGCTGCCTTGTCTGGCCTCAGTAGAAGACGATGCACCTAGTCTTGCAGTGACTTGATGAGTTGGGGGGTGAGGGGTAACTCTGGGGGGCTCCCCATTTTCAGAGGTGGAGGGGAGTGGGTGGGAGGAGGACATGTGTGAGGAGTACTGGGAGGAGAGGGATGTAAAGCAAATATTATAATAATAATAATAATAATAATAATAATAATAATAATAATAATAATAGAATAAGGAGAGTCCACTGAATTACATGTATTTTTCTCACACCCCAAGATCATTTTCATCCTGTCCCCCCGCCCCCACACACACAATTTTAGAGAGTTTGCTCTTGGCTTTCATCAAGCTCAAGAGAGTATAGAGTGGCGGAAAAATTGTATTTATGAACTTTTCTGTCACCAGAGTTAAGTACAGCTGTTCATAGGAAGAGTGAAATGGGCACAGTCAGCACACTGGACTCGGGAGGACATTTCCGGGGCTTGACTGCAGTAATACACTTAGAGCAGGCCAGAGAGCATCTGGTAGAAATAGCTCTAGCCCCAGGCCCAACCCCATGGGAGCTCCACCATGCAGCTCACATCAAGAGTCAAAGAAACCAATCAACTCCAGGAATAACGAGACAGCGACGCTGCAGACGCCATTGGCAAAGGTCTGCAGTAAGTGCAGGGCTACAACGTGCAGGTGGCTACAAGAACAGAAAGAGTGATGGCTTCTCCTCCCTTGTCACTTGGATCATCCTCAGGCTCTTCGGGTCCCTCATCATTAAAGTTGATGATTCTTTTCACACCATCTAGCTACTGGTTGCTTGTGAATGACTTGTGGTTAGGAGGGAGCTGGCTGGGTTCACTAGATGCCCAGAAGCTATGCTAGAGTGCATATGTGTGAATGCCACAGGCAAAGACCTTACCTTACTAGGAGGTGGTCCATGGTCATCCAAGTAAGTGGAATTTCCTGGGGGGAAAAAAGAACATTGATTGTTAAACATTTTAGCCCCCAAAATAAGCTAGTGCAAAACTGTCAAAAAAGGGAGGTGGGGGATGGGGGGGAACCATCCTAGATATATTTCTTTTCAGACAGATGTTACACACCTGGTTAGTTTGGGTGGGGACACACATGGGTATGCAGGCACACAAACATTCACAGGCAGAAGCACACATCCAAAACCTGCTGAATTTATTTTGGACCACTGGGTCTTAAACTTGGTGAGCATCCATTCCCTGCAGGACTTGTTATCACACTGACTGCCCAGCCCACTCCCAAAGTCCAGTCTCAGTAGCTCTGCAAATGTGCTTTTGTTCTGGGGAATCAAGTGGTGCAGGCACTGCCTAGAACCAGGCTTTGTAGACCCGGCACTGTTTCTCCAGTTTGCCTTGAACTTGCCAACTTCCCTTCATCTTCTCAGCTTAGCTTGAATGTGATTAATAGCCACCTGCTGGTGTGTTTTCATAGTACATGGTTATTGGTTCCTAATGAGTACAAAAGATTCAGAGGGCTGAGAGATGACTCAGTAGGGAGTTTGTTGGCCGCTCAGAAATGAGAGCCTTCCTTTGGATCCCTACCCCCTCTTAAAACTCCAGGCACGTGGTAACAGCCTGCAACCTCAATGCTGGCAGGCTGGAGACAGGCAGATCCCAGGGGCTCACTGGCTGGCCATTCTACTACAATAAAGAGATCTAGGTTCACAGAGAGACCTGGTCTCCATAAAGGTGGAGAAGTTTTTAAACAAGACATCTTAATGTAGACCATACGTGCCTATGTTGATGACACGCGTGCACACACAGGACTAAAGAAAGACTGGAAAGCTTTGCTAAATGTTTTATTTATAAATACTGCTTTAGTAGGTCCAAGTTTCAGAGGTGGGTTAGAACTGCTTCCATTTCCAAGAAGAGAAAACAGAGACCTAGAGGACTCCAATAACTTGCTTATGACAATATAGCTATTTGCACTACAGACAGGATGGAAGATTTGAGTTTTCTAGAGTGTGTGTGGGCATCTGCTCATCTGAAAAGCCAAGTATCTTGCTATCTTGACTGGTTTGTAGCCTGGGCACTGCACATGTTGCTACTTGGTGACACTGGACCATATGAAGACATCTACTTAGAAGCTCCTAGCCAGCATGGGTAATTGTTAACCCAGGAAAATCTCCACCGCAAAGCAAGACAATGGTATTTGCAATGGGAAGCAATGCAGAAGAAACCAGGAGCACAAGATACTTATAAATAATAGATCAGGGAATGTGATAAACATCCTACTTTGAGTAGATGAAAGGTGCTTTTGACAGGGCACCATAAAAATAACTTAGAAAATTGGAATTAAAAGGGGGAGCAGAGTTTTAAGCCAAGGACAATTCAACTGGTGATAGTTTTCCAAAAGCAATAAATAAGTGGGGTTTGGCATACAGATTTTTCCACTCTGAGTCATTATCTGTCTCTTTTGCTTTGTAGTCCTCTGATTTATAACCCACCTCATGTCCACAGCGGCTGTACTCTAGTTGGCCATGTGTGTATATTAAGCAGAGAGCAAGATCTACTTTAAACTACAAGCTACAACACAAATGCCTGCCATGCACAGCACAAGGTAGGAGAAACCCTTTTAATATGAGCATGAGGGACAGTTTGTTAGAGGCTTATTACTGTGATAACTTCCATCAGGCATACATACCAGGAGGAAGATCAACATCAAACTCAATAAGAGAGTATGTCTAAACACAGTTACCTATGTCTAGAAGAGTATTCAGGAATAGCCTATAATAATGCAAGCAGTATAGTTGTTCATTGTAGGAATGTGTCTTTCCCCTGGAGAATGTGACAAATCTCACCACACTCCATTCACCATGTTCTCCAGGTACCCTGCTCAAAAGCCAAGGATGGTATCAACAACAAAATGTTCCTAAATTTCTAAAACACTATTGATATATATAGCTCAAGACCTAGAGGTTCTGATGAGTATGCTAGATGTCCCTAGACCTTAGACAGAAATGGTTAAGCTAATCCCAGCATGCACTTGTTTTCCCAGCATCCTCCTCTGTTTAGTCACCATTTCCAGAACACTTCTGAAACTACAGAAAGACCTAGTGCCAAATAAGAATAAAGTTTCTATTCTGACCTTTAGATAATATAATACCTTTGACCAAGGTCTTACTATTTGCCAAGCACTTTAAGTAATTCTCTTTAAAGATTTATTTTATTGTATCTATGTGTTTGTTACGAGTATAAATGCATGTGTGTGGGTTCTCTTGGAGGCCAGAAGAGGATACTGGACGCCCTCTACAGCTAGACTTATAGATAGTTGTGAACTGCCCAGTGTGAGTGTTGGGAACCCAATTTGGGTTCTATATAAGAACAGCCAATCAGTCCCTACAGGCTTTGAAAAGATGGTTTTCCCTAAAAAGAGACCTTATAAAGTGACAGGCCTCTCTGCTAGTCTGTACAGCCAGCAAACACAGCAGACACCAGGCCCTCACAGTCTGACTACTGTTGCTACAACCCACTCAGTAGGATGCACCACATCTTGGCATTTATTATCTTCCTATCTTTCTCCTCCTTTTCTTCTTCCCTCCCTCACTTCATTACAGAAGACTTTCAAAACCAGATAGTGTTCTGAAGGAATGAGTCAACTTTAGTTAACCCTTCTCTCAGCATACAGGAATGGAACAGGGCTCATCCCAACTGGCACTTGACCCTGAGTCCTATAATTACGTTAGCAGATCATTACACGTGCCTTTCCTTGGTTTATTAGAACCCAGAAGCACTAAAGGCTTTATACCAGAAACACAGGTTTGGGGTAGGGGTGGATACAGGGAGACAGGTATTTCTGCGGTATGCACAGCCAGCTCTTAAGATGTGACTGTAATTTCTTGGTACTTACATGGAGGGTTGTTTTTTTTTTTAATCTAAGATATTAAGTTTGCATGTGGCAAGGTAAACACAATTGCCAGGTGTTTGAAAAAACAACAGATTAACTTGTTCACTATAGACATCAAAGGGCAGGCTGTTATCAAAATGTTTTACCGAGAATAGGCTCCCAGGTAACAAAGCTGGATGGCCTTGGAGATGATTATGCTCAGTCCTAATTTTTAGAGAGTTGTCAATGCAAGTCCTTGGGGCCTTTGGGCCTGGAGCTGAATTCTGGACAGGTTAAAGAAGAGAGGAAGGCTAAGTATGACATGCTTGATTGACACCTCATTCATGGACCTCTCTCTAAATCCCACTGTACACTTGCCAACCTTCAGGATGGAGTCATCTCTGAAAGCCCATACATACAGCATAAGAGAATCCTTGCAAAGGGGTTCCCTCTCAGTATGTGGGAGATACAGCTTAAACGGTCAGCTGAGCTCATTACCACCAGAGTCTCCCGTGCCCTGTGTTATCAGGGTTTCTCTCCTTATAAACTCTTTTCAGCAATGATTAATTTTAGAACACTTGGGTGAGGTCTGACACTGGGAACCAGGAGGGCAAGGATCTGGACTCGTGGCTATTTGTTATGTTATCCCAATGTTATCACCACCAGTGATGAGCGCCATGGTGATCTCTATCAGCAGAACTAAGAGGCTAATTGCAAGAGGGCCACTGACACCTGATATGAAAAGATGATATGAGGCTTGATATAAAAGATCAGATATATGCAGTGAGCAGATTAAAGATTCTTTTGTAGCAGGGTGTAATGTCAAAAGAATATCATTCTACTCAGATAGCAATATTCTTCATCCTCAAAGGTTTCCTTAATGTGCACCTGCAAACAAAAGAAGCTCGAGCCTTATAAGGAAAACATGAGGTTAACACTGTTCTACGGAAACACTGAGAACAATGTCTGCATACAGTCGGCACCTAATATGTCTTCACTAGCAGTACTAATTGCGTTTCTAGGGCAGGAGCCACCTTCGTGCATCCCCATCTTCTCAGGTCTGCCATCCCTTGCTGTACACTCCACCTCCTCACAGAGCTTTGAAGGAACGCGATGCAATGCCAGGCTCCAGCCGTTGAAGCTCTGATTTAATTATTCTGGAAAAAGTCCCAGGCTGTTAGTATTCTTAAAAAAGTTCCTTAGGTAATTCTAATGTCTAGCCAGGCCTGAGAACCACTGAGCTATAACACAAATAACATATTTTATAACTCAGGCCAAATCCAATTTTCTAGAAGCAAAAAAGGATGCTATCCTTTCCAGGCTCATCTTAATCAGGGGTCACCTTCATCATGGGTGATGAGTGATTTTGTCACAAGTGTCAACTCTAAGGGGGATGCATGATCACAAGGCTACCCATTCTGTGGGAAGCTGACCAAGCAAGCATAGGTAACATGTGCTTCAGAGCTTATAAAGAAAATATAAAGACGTTGGCAGGATACAGGCTTCCTGAAAAGTGATCAGCAAAGGTCACCTTGAAACTTACTCTAAACCCTTCCCAGACCCTAAAATTCCTTTCAAGAGTACCCCCACAATATCCAGGTACTGTAAATAGTATGTGGCTCTTCAAAACTCTGTGCTCAAGTTCAATGAGAAAGTACGTGGATAAATCTACCATCTGGAGTTTTCTAGACTCGGGGTAACTTAACCAACCAAGGTAACGGAGACACTCAAATATGATCTTCACACTCATCTTATCTATCTGTGAGACCTTGAAAACAAGAAGTTCCCTGAGAAATCTAAAGCAAAGACACTCTCTGGTGGTAGCCCAAAGAGCCAACTCCTGTTTGCTTGCCTGATGGAGTGGAAGTAAATGAACTTGGTCAGTAAGGCCACATGCCATACCTGTGAGGTCTGCACTAAAGGCCAACACAGCCATATAAAGAAGCTGCCATTGGCCTAAGAGATGGCTTAGTCTGTAAAGGCTAGGTTTACAATCAAAAGATCAGATTTGACAACCCAATGGAGACCCAAATGCTGCATCGACTGCTACGCAGTTTAAATAGTGACAGCTGCTCTTCTGCTAGAGGAAGAATAGAAAGGAAGCAGCAGAAAGATGGTGTAATGCCTCCAACAAGATGGTGTAATGCCTCCAATAACATGGCCGTATCAAAACCGAGGAGTGACAGACACAGGAGAAAGTAGAGCTACAGGTCCACAGCCAAAGGCCCTGGTTCCCATCCCAGCCCTGCCCTTCAGTTCAGTGTCCTGGCAACAGTGCTTTGTTGTTAGTGTTGGTTGAGACAATAACGCTCCTATTTTGTAACACAAAGACCTTAAGCCACTGTTAGGAAAATTAAATATTATTAAAGGTAGATATACATTTCAAATTAAATTTAAAATGACATCTTTTAGGTATGCAAAGCACAGAACTTTCTGGTCCATGGCAAAACAGGAGGCACCTGGGTTAGCAACTGGGGCACTGTCCTACCCTTGTGTGCCACTGTCCTACCCTTGTGTGCCTATTCGTCACCAGCGCTAACCTGAAAGACTTTATAAAGGTTAGTTTGGAAATTCCCAAATCATACTTGTGAAGTGGTGATACACTTTTTTTTTTTTTTAGGATGATTGTGGTTAGTTAAGAAATAATGCAAATGTATCATGGCAATCATAAATCCTCAACCCTCTGACATCACCCGACTTACCTTTGCTTCCATAACTGCATTTATTACTTAAAAAAAACAAAGGAGGTCCTGAAGTGAGCAAAGCCATTTATAATTTGAAAAATGAACATCAATACAATCACTTGGGGTGTTCTATTATTTTCCCATGTTATCTTGATAGGCCTTCTAAAATGTACCCTTTTGTTTGAGCAATTATTTGAGCTACCTTTGGCAATGCGCTAATGAACTTGTACAACCTCAAGGGATATAATTTATTCTTGACTCTGGATCTTGCATTTAGTAGATCTATTTTTTGCCTGAACAGGTCCCTGAAGAATAAAAAAACGTTTACTACCCGCTCCCTGAATAGACACTTTGATATGCGTTAGTGTCGATGTCAAAAAGCCGCCTCCATGGTGGCGTGTGGGTGCTCAGACACAGGCTTTTCTTCTCAAAGCCCCAGGTCTTTTGAAAACTGTGATCTTGAATGACTGGACCCCTCTCCTCTGTCCTCCCAGACAGGACAAGGCATTTCCCACAGGCTTCTCAGTGCTGACCACACAGCCTCACACCTACATCTCACCTGGGAGTCTGGGTCTCAGATAAGATGCGTGTCAGGAAGGGGTTGCTGTGAAAGGGAGCACAGCAGCCCCAGCTGTATGCTTGCCAGAATAATATGCGAATGCCCTACCTTCCATCACTAACCATGGATTCTGCTTCTCCATGAGGTCACTGTGTACACACCAGCCTTAATTGCAGTGAGGAGTTTGTGCACTGAGTGTCTCCAGTGGCAGCATGACTTACAATTGGGGAAAATGCTTGCTTAGCACTATCTAAGCTTTAATAAAACTATTTTCCATGGAATTAAACAAAGGGTCTTATTAATTACCACTATTCAAGTATGTTTACAAAAATATCTTCAAAAGCTACTTATTCAGCCCGTTAATAAACAACACTCTGAACAACACATTTTTTTAAAAAGATTTCAAAAATTATTTTTAGTTATATGTGTGAGTGTGTGTGCACGCGCGCATGTGCACACACATCTGTCTATGTAAGTGCAAGTGTTCACAGAAGCCAAAGGCATTAGCTGTCCAACATGGGTGCTGGGAACCAAACTCAGGTCCTTCAGAGAAGTCATGCATGCTCTTAATTACAAAGCCATCTCAAAAGCCCTGTTAAAATACTTTTGTTGATCCTACATATGAAGATTGGGCCTTCAAAGCATTCACAAACAATAGCCAAATTAAGCTATTACCATTGATAATTTAGAAAGCACCTTCATTCTTAATTAAACTGAAAAGCCAATTAATGCTCTTTGCTTTTTATTACCATCTTGCTTTATAATTCATTTCTTCATTAAATCTGAATGTAGATCTTGGAACGTTAAGGGTAACTTTACAGGAGGAAACTACTTTTGCAATCAAATGGTTAGTGTACCATTCCTATTGATATCAACTTATGTATAAATATATATTATTTCCAAATCAGCTTAGAAGTTCATGGCAATCTTACTCCAGAATTCCATGCCGGTAGGAGTGGCATATCAATCCCTTAGGCTTCTGTTCCCTTACATTAAGTTCTTGCTCCCAAATAACTAGCAGAGCTAGGTGATCTAACCAGTAGAATCCAGTGCACCTACAACCACAGCAGATGCTGGCCTGCACATGTTCTTCTGCCTAGCGGCCAGGCGAGTTTCTCATCAAGCAGAACTAGACTGTACACGTCTGTAAGTACACAGAGAGAACATTGGCATGAAGGCCATGCAGAATCTACCCTGAGAGAAAGAAAACAACACCAGGCTGAAGAAGTCACCACACTTGTTAGATGACAGTCATGGCTAGCCCAGTGCTCTCCTAAGCCTAGGGCAAAGCACTCTGCAGACCTGCCTCAGTGCTTACACGATAACACTAGGGCAAAGAAGCTTCATTTCACAATACAGGAACAGCCAGGGGATCAGACACATTCAACTGCTCATCAGTAGGTGCTCCTAGGCTCTTCCACTGCTTGACCCTAAGCCACTTTGTAGCCCCAATACCTTCTGCTTCATTTAAAGATCCCAGTCTGGGGCCCTCAGTGTATTAGGACAAACTGGTCCCTTTCAGACAGGAGTCGCCTAAGCAGAGTGGGATCTTTTGTTGGAGTGATGTTTTTATTCACTGTGTGAAGATCATCTCTATATTATACAAATGGAGAATTCTGAACCAGAAGAGATCTGATTACAGACAGGACTTTAGTATTGTTATTCATATGACTACAACATATCTTATAAACACTCCCTCTCTCATCTTTTGATCAGTTAATTAAAAAGCTGTTGACAATGCTTGACAAATGCTTGTTGACAAAGCAAATGTAGGAAGTAGAAGGTGGGACTTCCAGGCAAAGAAAGGAACTCTAAGAAAGAGAGAGATTTCAGGAGGGCTTTGCCAGCCATACCCAGAGGTGCCAGAACTGAGAAGAGGTAATCAGCCACATGGCTGAGCTTAGAATAGAATAAATGGGTTAATAAGCTATAAGTTAGCTGGGAACAAGCCTAGCTGTAAGGCCTAAGCATTCATTAATAAATATGTTTCCATGTTATTTGTGGGAGCTTTAAGTCCACAAAAGGTCCCTTTATAGTCTCTGTGCTCTGTAAAGCCACATGGTTCACTCAATAACTAGGCATGTACACAGGCCGCTGGCAATATACATCATCTCCTGGCACCTGTCAAGGACAAAGACTATTCAAGAACTGAAGATCCCAAGAGCTCCAAGAACAGCCTAGAACTGGCAAAGTAGAGGTGTGGTGGGAACACCCAGATACTGTTCCAGTACAGTGATCCAGGTTTGCCACAAGGTGGCTGCCCTTCCATGTAGCTTTGATATACTTTATATGAAAAGTTGGCTTGAACCAGAAATTCTAACAATGACAAGACATTTCAACATTGCATTGGTCAACAACAGAAAAGAAAGTACTACTTGTTTCTTGGCCTGCAACTTCAATGGATATACTTTAAAAACAATAGTAGTAGTAGTAGTAGTAGTAGTAGTAGTAGTAGTAGTAGTAGTAGTAATTATGGTTAGCTAAAAAAACAACTTCCCAATGTGTCCTTGGGTTAATCTTGAGAGCATATTAGTGACTATATGACTTCACACACCAGGACGTATGATGGCACAGTTTATCCCAAAGAATTTGGGTGGCACATTGAGATCGTGAGGGTCCTGGCAAGAGGCAGACAGTGGGATCAGAGTCAGACAGATGTGACAGTGGGAACAAGGATGAGTGATGTGATTTGGAGAAAAAGAAGCCGGCATCAGTCAAGCAATATAGCATTCAGACAACTGAAAAGGTCAGAAAACACAAGCAGATAAAGAGGCTCCATGAAGGATCCAGCACTGCTACAAGTTATTTGAACCCATTAGAACCCATATTAAACTTAACTTTAAAACACTAATTTCTGTGGTTTTGGCCACTGGATTTGTGTTAATGTGTTACAGTAACAACGAGGATTACCATCATGGTTAAATGTTGGTTTGTGTGTGGCCCTTTTGGGGGGAGGTGCACCTTTTTATCTGAAAAAAACATTTCTTATCAATGACAATTCTAATGATTTTGAAGGAATAAGCATCAGGGACCTCATTGAGGATTTGCAAAAGGGTTACTGTTCTCAATTATAAAGTGTGTGTGTGTGTGTGTGTGTGTGTGTGTTGTACATATATGTAAGTGTGTGCTTGTGTGGAGGCCAGAGAAAGACACTGGGTATCCTGCCAATTACTTTCTAGTGTGTTCCCTTGATACAGACAGGATCACTCAACTTGGAGTAGGCTGGCAGAGAGCAAGCCGCAGTGATAGCCCTGTCTCTAGCCCTAACCAGCCCTAGGTATAGGCTTATGTTCAACCACATGAGGCATTTTACATGGATGCTGGGACCTTAACCTTAGGTCCCCATGCTGTGCTGCATGCAGTGAAGCACAGCTCCAGCTCCAATGTTTAAAAACGTGTTGGTTTCTCATAGCCTCAATATCTAATCTATCTCTTAACACCTTACATTCTGTATTCCTAATCAGTGTATAATAAAAGGAGAATGCAGTGAATTCCATGAATTTGCACAATCCCTATCCTCACCAGCTCACTTCAGTGTGACACAAAAATGTTCTTATTTCCCAAGTATTCCATGATGTGAAAGGTGGATGTTACTGACACATAAACTATTGTCTACGAAAGATGGTCTCATAGCATTGCTCTAAGCAAAAACCTCTGAATGAGCATGCACAATATACGTTCCATATGAAGAGAGCAGGAAGGTTTCAACACCAGACAGTCCAAATCCTCTAATTACACAAAGAAAAACAAAAACAAAAAACAAAAAATGATGCAGAGTAAGTTATTAGCTATCAAACTGTCTGCTCAGTAGCAAAGTTACGCACTCATCTAAGTACTCATTCAGCGACATACACAAAATGTACTCATTCAACAACATACACAAAATGATACATGGTTTTCTTTCCTTTTCTTTTTTCTTTTCTTTTCCTTTTTCTTTTCTTTTCCTTTTTCTTTTCTTCTCTTTTTACTCTAAACAGCCAAAATTTTCAGACTCTATTGCCTAGTTTACTCTCTAGACTTGAATTGGAATGACAAGCCGCTCTTACATGATCAAATTCCTTCCTTAAAAGTAAAAATACATCATCAAGAGAATTGAAATATACACAATTCAAACACTGGTGGAAATTTCCAAAGATGGCGCATAAAGTATTTTGTATATGGCTACAGGGAGTTCTTAGCCTCTAATTTGGATGTTCAAGTTTTTGCATGTTTGTTGAAAAGAATTAACAGTCATGACTATCAATGTCAGCAAATGATCAAACACATTGGAAACCAAGTCTTGTGCAGAAATGTGAGTGTAATGTTAAAGTATCTGGAAAAGTGTGAAGTGGGGGAGGGGATGAAGCAGCTGCCAGACACTAAGAAGCTACACACCCAACAAAGTTTTTTCAGGGTCTCTTCAGTGCCAGCCATTATTCTGGCTCCCAGTTTGGGCTGCCATAACAAATTAACACCTATTAGCTGCTGACAACACATATTTATTTCTTACAGCTTTGGAGGCTGGTGCATGAGCAGGGTGCCAAACTAGCCCTGGCTTTCATCATCTCTTTCCTAGGTTCCTGCACAGTAAGAGGAGAGGAGCCTATACCCAGAGCTCTGCACAAGGCAGGGCAGTGGTAGACCAGATGGATTCCTAGGATATCTGCATGCATTACCATCTGCATGAAAGAGAAGGAAGGCTGAACACAGAATCTAGGTGGGAAAAAGTAAGGAATTAATGTCAGTGGACCTCAGTGATTTTCTAAGAATGGCAAAATCATTGGAATCGATGCTTCTCTGAAGGCTGATGTCACAATACACATTTTTTTTTTTTTTTTTGGGTTTTTCGAGACAGGGTTTCTCTGTATAGCCCTGGCTGTCCTGGAGCTCACTTTGTAGACCAGGCTGGCCTCGAACTCAGAAATCCGCCTGCCTCTGCCTCCCGAGTGCTGGGATTAAAGGCGTGCGCCACCACGCCCGGCTCACAATACACATATTTTAAAATGAACACAAAAGCTCATGTTTCCAGCTCAGTCTCCAGTTGGACGGGAGTCTGGGGTAGGGCTTGAGGCCACCCGTAATAAGTATCTGTGCCCAACAGTATCACGGTATAGGTCTGAGAGACAAATGGTTGGTCACCTGCCAACTCCCCTTATGCTTTTAGGGAAATGAGTGGGACTACTCTCCTGGGGAGGTTTACACAGGCTAGTTGGACATGCTCATGAATGCCGTTGTCAATTTAGAAGCCGGTTTGATGGCCAGGCCAACCCAGACGCTGTGTTTCAGAGCTAGCCCATCTGGGAGCAGCTTTCATATAAACCTTCAAGCAACACAAAGACAAGATCATTGTTTCTTCTTTATGAGGTCTTCAAATGGAAAACAAGGCTTTTAATAGAGCCAGAAATTACAGCGATCCTCACTAAACAATCTAGCAATCAAACATGTGGGCCTAAAGTTCTCCAAAGGAAGTGGGTTTCTGCAATTCGATTCATCACATGCCACCTTTACCAAACACCTCTCACTCTATGTGGTGACCATTTTTAATAGAACCTAGCTATAGATTGTGGTTCATAGAAAGACCAAAAACATCCGGGCGTGGTGGTGCATGCCTTTAATCCCAGCACTCGGGAGGCAGAGGCAGGTGGATTTCTGAGTTCGAGGCCAGCCTGGTCTACAAAGTGAGTTCCAGGACAGCCAGGGCTATACAGAGAAACCCTGTCTCGAAAAAACCAAAAAAAAAAAAAAAAAAAAAAAAAAAAAAAAAAAAAAAAAAAAAAAAAAAAAAAAAAAAAAAAGAAAAAAAAAAAGAAAGAAAGAAAGAAAGAAAGACCAAAAACTAAGACTACTTTACTTTTGTGTTACTCTGAAGGCACACACAGGGACATACAAATACTTATGTCAGAAACTCCTTGGCTAAGAAGAGAACTGACAAGATAAAGGCTGTTAATTTTGAGGCTGAACAGTGGGGGGGGGGGGCAGTCCACTTAACTAACTAGAGGCGACCTTGAGCAAGACTTGAAAGATTAGAAGCCTCGGGTCTCAGGTTCCCATCAGCAAAAGAATGGTCATTACTTCTCAGAACAGAGGACATTATCATTAACAAACTGCCTGGTATGCAAACTATAAAAGGAAGTTCTCATGATTATATTAAAAAATGGAGCCAATTATAAAGCATAGAGCACTAAATAAACCCTTTCTGAATAATCACATGCATAAACATCAGTATAGCACCGAAACACACATCCCTCATTATGCCTTAGAATGGCCTGTCATAACCTCCTCCATATTTGTCAGGGTTTATGACTGAAGGTTTTACCTGAGCATGCATGGGATATGATTTTTAAAACTATGGAACAATTTGTGTATTCCTGAACTCATATTATGGACAAAGTATGCTACCGCTCATAAATACTCTTTAGCACATATGTACTGGACCCGTTTCTTTTCCAGCAAAATTTTAATTCTGCTTTTTTTTTTTTTTTTTGACAAATGGGGTTAAGGATGCCAGCTTTCTTACTCTTGCCAGCAAGAGGAGCCCTTCCAATCCTATCCCTCAGTTTTGAGGCACAGTGAGCCTGAGGTGGGAGCAGATCCAGGGCTTGAAGCACAAGCCTCAGGCACAACACAGCAGGAAACCATTCATCATGGCCCCAGTCAGTTTCACGGTTTTCAGGGCACTGCTGTAGAAACTGCATTTGTAAATCCCAAATATGTTAGCATTTGAAATGTAAATGAAGTAAATACCTAATAAAAAAATTGGGAGAAAAAAAAGAATAAAAAAATAAATAAGAAAAAATTTTCACCTTATAAAAGTCACCTTTATAAAACAACAAACAAACAGTTCTATCAACTGAACCAATCTGTGCCTACCAAAAATACTTATTTATAAAAAATTATTTATTCTTATTTTATGTGCACTGATATTCTGCCTGCATTAGTGTCTGTGTGAGCTGCCACGTGGTTGCTGGGAATTGAACCTGGGTCCTCTGGAACAGCAGTCAGTGCTCTTAACCACTGAGTCATCTCTCCAGTCCCTCCCAAAATTACTTATTGATCACCAGGGGACAGAGCTTTTAATGTAATAGAGAGGCCTGACTGGGAATGGTCCTTTGAGCATGGCGTCTTCTCCTGGAAGTGACAGGCCAGAATTAAGTAGCTTCCCAGAAGACATTAAAGATGAGATTCCTGTGCTGGTTGAAGTAAGTTGGGGTGACCTCTTGACTTCCCTCCCAATTTTATATATACCCAAAAGACCTTTTAAACAACAAGCAACAATGCCACCTTTGAAAAACCTGCCTTATTTGATGTCTAGATTTTAGTCACACAAGTAAATGTGAATAACACTAAAAACAGATGTAAAATCAAAAGACATTTTAACATGAGTATGACTCTGTCAAAATGGATTTATATATGTGGATGTGTATACATACATACAAAATTTGGCACTATCTTAAGAAAAGTAGTGACAGAAATTAAAAACTGGTTAAAGCAAAAGTGAAGTGACTTTCTGCCAAGCAAGTGAAATTAAGTATGACATAGTCTGTGCCCTCTGTCATGATAGGAATTGGTGCTGCATAGGTATGAGAACATTTCATTTCAGGACAGAAGAACAGAGGTTAGGTGAGGGGTTATTGTTCAGAGGTGCTAAGCAAGCATGAAGGCCTGAGCTCAGATCGCCACTGCCCACGTAAAAGCCAATATGTTGCTGTGTACCTTCAGTAATACAGGGACGGAGACAAGCCCTTCTAAGAAATCATCTATGAGGCAGTCTAGCCAAAATGACAAGCTGCAGTTTCAGTGAGAGACCTGTCTCAAAAGTTAAGTGGGTAGCAATAGAAGAAGGCACCTGAAGCCAATAGCTGGTGTCCCCAGTATGTATGCATGCACGCGCACGCGCACGTGCAGGCAGGTAGGCAGGCAGGCGCGCGCGCACACACACACACACACACACACACACACACACACACACTTTAGTTAAAATTAAGCATAGAGGGGAGAAGCTAACCATTCTTGGTAATGATTTCATAACAAAGGGAGACAGAAGCTGCAAACCAAGGAAGAAAAACAAGACAGGGTGAGCTGGGGACGTTGTACACATCAGAATCAGGAGAGCCACCACGAGGAGGACAGAGGGACAGAGAGGGAGGGGAGGAAAGGAGGAAGGAGAGATGGGGGCAGGAAGGGACCAGTTCATGCTTGCCAAGGTCATAAAATGATAAATTAGAGGAGTGCATGCAAATGCTCTCACAAGCAATAGAGAATAATTGAAGAAACCACTCATCAATGAAGTAAAAAATATTTCATGACAGGGCAAAGAGGCACTGGAGCAAAAATAACGTGTCAGGATTATAAAAATAATAATGTGGGCCATAAATAATATGAGAAAATGAATATGCTAACGAACCCACAGGGATGAGAGCTAGAAGTACAAAATGGAATTATATTAGCTCCACAGAGCAGTGGCAATCAATGTGCAGGTAGGGAGCCCTTGATCTTTCCTGGAGTGGAGAGAAATGGGAAAAGGTGCCAAGATGTATGCTGTGCCCCAGGCAGCTCTTCAAACACAGCTCTCTTCTCGGCCTTCAGAGGTTCTAATGGTCTCCCCTTGTAGAGATAGTCAAAGGTCAGACCCAGTTTCCAGGAGACGAGAACTAGGGAACAGCAAGACCAGACACACTGAACAGGCTGGCTCCCTTAGCACAGGTCCTGACACCATCACCTCCCCACACCAGTCATCCTTCACCCTGGTTTAGCAGATTAGTAAAGGCATGGATTCTGAAAGCGTCTTTCAAAGAGGTAGCAGAGGTAAGTGTGGGACCCATCACAGACCTTTAAAAATTAGTATTAACTAACTTTTGAGTGCTGGGACTCCAACCCAGAGGCTCACACATGACAGGTAAGTGCTGGACTACTTAACTATCTCCTCAGTCAATGGATTTTTCTTTTAAAGTAAGCTTTGTTTTGTTCTAATTATCACATCAGGTAAAATAATCAGTATGGAAGAGGATGTTAAAACCCTCTTTCTATGTGTCTCTTAGGTGACTAGTTGTGGATATAAGCACACACCCCTGGACATAATACATTCTAAAGTTATACAAATAACATATATAAAGAGTATGCATATATGGGAGACACATTTGTATAAAAGAAGACTTAGTCTGTTTTTATTTAAGTTTTATGCATATTTCCAAAAATGTCTAAGGTACGCTTACAAATAAGTTGTTTCCTCACCTAATATATTTTAGCCTCATGCAAATTTTAAGTGCATCTTCTTTTGTTAAACTCCATTAATTTCATTAAATTGTGTGTGTGTTAGAGGGAGAGAGAGAGAGAGAGAGAGAGAGAGAGAGAGAGAGAGAGAGAGAGCTTTAGAAAGCACCTGTCTGTTTCCCATGGGATCGATCTAACAGGACACTTTTCCCCCTTTCTCTTTAATTCTGAAGGTTCCTTTCTATGAGGAGTGCTTTCCACACAGTGACTAGTACATCCCCACACTCCTCAAAGGGCATGTGAAGGTCAAATTCAAAACTGAGTCATTCTGTGTCTCCACTTCAGGGATTAGTATGAGCATCTATTCTGGTCATGAACATTAGGAACATACCAGAGTCCATGCCTGGATCGTGAGCCAAACTCCTCTGACAGTCATCATTTTTGAGCATGTGACATTGAACAATCATGGAAGTATTATGTGTGCTACACCTACTTTACTAGGACATCCCAATGGCATGGGCAGTTGAAGCTTTAAAGGTCCGAAGCCAATGTAGCGTTCCCAACTAATGACACTTCTAGACCTACACATTGCTGAATGTAAAGTAGCAGTTTTTTAATCGACTTACCTAAACTTTAAATCTTTTTTAAAAAGTGAAACTATATCCATAAAATGAACCAAAATGTATAAATCTCTTCTTAAAACTCACAGATAAAATAAACACCTGCCTTTGGGGTGCTGCTCAGCATGGAAGAACACCACTTGGAGGCAAAGCAAGAAGACCCAGAGGAAGATCCACAGGCATGCTTCACAGCCAGGATACTTCACAGCCAGGATGCTAGAGCGGGCAATGCTATTTCCCAAATTACAATCTTGCCCTTGGCTGTGACAGCTGGTTATAACATTTCCAGAAATGCTCAACAAGAACAACTCATTATTACATGAATCCACTGTATCCCCAACCAGTTCTCACAGAGGATTCTCTGGGTCCAGAAGCCAGAAGAAATGCTGCTGAATGAATATAATCTCATTCTATCGTGTTGTAATCATCCCAGCCCCAGACACTTCCATTCTTATGCAGGTTCTGCATATTAGCCTGGTGAGCATCCTGTCTACTGACAGGAGCTAGTCCTATGCTGTGGTTTCTCAACCACCAGTCATCCAGGTCTGGCCTGGACCAAAAGCATAAACAGAGGCAAAGAACTACAATGCTTCTTCCTCTTCACATATCTGGGACGTTTCGGAAGGAGTGAGATCATTTTAAGAATATGTGGAATCTGGGTTCTGTCTTCAGTCTTCAACAAGAGGCAAGCTACATCCCTTCCCTGGATCTCATTGGGGTTAAGAGGGAGACCAAGTAAGTACTGGTATAAGCAATCTTTGCTCAAGCAGTATTGATTGACTAAATCCAGGGCAAAGACAAAAGATCAGAATGACAGGATCGACAGTGTACAGACCATCAGAGCTGTGTCTTACTGCATGTGTGTGACTCAGCTCGGTTGGGATGAAGGGCAGGGTGTTTATAGAGCAGGTAGGATGGCACACCTGACAGAGTGATGGGGAGAACAGTCTGGTGTGCACTCCTGTGCTTGGGAGAGACAATACAGACCGGAAATAATGAGTAAAATGACAAAGGAAACCATGCACATGATTTCTCTGCAGCTGTCTGTGGAACAGCCTTATGGTTTGTCATGGAACTTGTGGTTAATTTGTATATTCTGTTCCGTGAATGGGTTTGCCAGTTTCAAGACTGTTTTAACCAAGTTCCTTAAAAAAAAAAAAAAAAAAAAAAAAACCAACTTATTTAAAATCCCAATCTAATATGATGTAATAGTATACCTACATTCTCTTTTGAATTAAAAGGATGTATGTGCATATGTATGTATGTATGTATGTATGTATGTATGTATGTGATTGGGCTTCCCCTTCTTTGTTACCCTAGTAATTCAATCATTGAAAAATTCTTTATAAAATGTAATATCTACGCTTCAAGGAGAGAAAATGGAAAGTCAATGTATGGATCCCAGTGAGGAAACTTAGATCCAAGTTCTCAGCACGTTCATTACATTACATGCCAGCCTAAATGTACCGAGGTCAAGTTGAGGCTTGCAATTTTTCTGTTCTGGTTAGATCAAAGGCATTACTTTCAACCACTTCCAGTAGCTCATGTATAAATACTTGATTACACAAGAGCTTATATGGGAGGAGCCTCAAACCTTAGTCCCACTTCCTAAGAAAGTAGTCACTGCACAGTCTCTGATATTTATATACTAATGAGTAACCAGTGCTTACATGAGCAGTACCCTCAAAGGTCCAGGCTCTGTGGCTGCTTTTTAGTTATGTGATTTCAGTTTACCCATACTCTGAATGATTGTACACTGAATGATGTTATGAATATCATTAGTATGGTGCTACTTCTGTTTGGTTAGGATAAATAATTTTGTGAAGATTTACCATATTTACCTGACAGAATAGTTAAGGTTACTTTGCACAGTTATACACAACTTTTCCGTGTTGTGGAAAGTTGTTATTAATTCTCTATATACAGAGGATGGGCTGTTTCATCCACCCAGTTACTTGTAAGGTTGCAATGCTGCCCTAGCTCCTGCCAGGTCAAATATCCATGACTGACACATGTGCACTGCACAGCATTTGTGGCCACATCCTATGCACACATGCTGCTCAACTCTAACCAATCTCATGAGCCCTGAGAGTCCCTGTTTCTCTTAGGAGTGTCACAATCACTGGTCAAGTAAACTCAGGCACAAAACACAAGCTGCTACTCACATTGTAACTGAGAAAGGAACTTGCCTCTGCCAAAACAGATACCAGGTACCCACTCTTCTGTCTCCATCCCTCTCCACACTAAAAAGAAACTGCCGTGTAACATCCTTAGTTATCTGGCTGTCCAGCTCTAAATAAGTCTCCTTCCAGGTGAGCCAAGGCCTTGGCAGCCCACATGGTCTTCCTTCTCTCCTTTTTGCTCCTATTTGGCCTTCATGAGAAAGGAGCTCATCTTTACCCAGAATGCCTGCTCAGCTCTCTAGAAATGAGTTCCTCCCTTGGGCAAAGGGGAAGGATCACAGACTAAAAGGAAATTGCTAGTGTGCTGTGAAGGAAGATTACAAACAAATCCTTGGTAAGGAAGGCAGCCTGTAAAAGAATGACTCTCCCAAGTGTACCATAAAAACCCGGCAAGATCAGCACTGGAGAATGTAATGTTGACCAAAGTAGTTCAGCAATGGGGGCTTCTGAAAAACCCTTCTACCTTAAAAATCAACCTGTAGGCTTGTGTTCTTATTACACTCTGACTCCCAACACCATATATAACCTCCATTAACCTGGAAACAGGAGTTCTTACTCTCACCTACCCCTCAGTTCTCCCTCTGAAAGGCATTTCTATTACAATAAAATGTCGGTGTAGAATTTTCTAGCAACCGTCTCTCCACAAACATGTTGTCTTAGTCAGTGTTCTCTATTGATGTGAAGAGATGCCACATTGAAGGCAACTCTTATAAAAGAAAGTATTTATTTGGAGCTTGCTTACAGTCCCAGAAGGCTAGTCCATTGGCACAGTGGGGACCATGGCAGGAAGCATGATGGCAGACAGGCAGACAGGCAGACACAGTGCTGGAGAAGTAGCTGAGAGTTCTCCATTTGGATCCACAGGTGGCAGCAACAGCAGAAGAAAGACACTAGGCCTGGCTTGGGCTTCTGAAACCTCAAAGCCCACCTCTGGTGACACACTTCCTCCAACAAGGTTACACCTCCAAATCCTCTTAAATAGTGGCATTCCAACGCAACTCTTATAAGCTCAACATTTAATTGGGGTTCAGAGGTTTATAAAATTGAGCCCATAGGGTCCATTCTCATACAAACCACCATACATGATAACCTTAAAAGTAAGATTTGATCCTAAATTACTAAATAAATCTGAACATGTGTGTCTACCCATTCCTCACAAAGGTTACCTCTAAACCCCAGCCTGTAAGGTAATGAAATAAAAAGGAGGTGTCTTTGGAAGGTATGATGGTTTATATATGCTTGGCCCAGAGAGTGGCACTATTTGAAGGTGTAGTCTTGTTGGAGTAGGTGTGTCACTGTGAGAGGGGGCATCAATAACCTAGTCCTAGCTGCCTGGGAGCCAGTATTCTGCTAGCAGCCTTCAGATGAAGATGTAGAACTCTCAGCTCTTCCCACACCATGCTTGCCTGGATGCCGCCGTGTTCCCACCTTGATTACATGGAATGAAGCTCTGTATCTGTAAGCCAGCTTCAGTTAAATGTTGCCTCGATAAGAGTTGCCTTGGTCATGGTGTCTGTTCAACAGTAAAATTCTAAGACTGGAGGTGAGTAAACCCTGGGATCGCAGTCCTTCCGAATGGGATGAGAGGTCCACGAGGAGATTAGAGCATAGTCCTTTCCCATCCCTTCTAACATATGAAGATGAAGCAAGAAATGAGATCTATGGTGCTTTGATGTGGAACTTCTGAGCCTCCAGCACTATGAGTGCAACGTCTATGTTGTTTGTAAACCACCCACCTAAGGAATCTCATTACAGTAGCATCAAAAGATGAAGGTAATGAGTCACCTCTCCTGACACACTAGGACCACACCTCTTTAGAATATACAACATGCTAACATGCAAAAGGCCCATATAGATACATTTAATTCTCATTTCTGCCATATGATGGGTCTTTAGGTGGGGTGCAGTTGTAACCTTCCTGTCCGTGCCCGTGCTTGAAGTGCTTGCAATGGCCAAGTTCATGCCCCAATTCTTACATCCTATATCGGAATTAAAAACAAGAGGCAGGTATCCAGCTCCTAGACAAATGCTGGGAGGTGGGATGCCTTGAAATGACTGTCATGATATTTCTAAGTAATATTTTTCTAAGTCAGCTAATGTGACCTTACCCCAAGGACCACAGGCTTGGTTTTCCCCCTGGTTTTTATCTTTCAGTCAATTGCATGCCACTTGCTATTAGATGTAATCATTAGAGAACCTGCCAGAGAATACAGAAGTCTGAAAGATGATACAGATGGCACACAGATATCTAGAGGAATGGCAAATTTCTTCCACCCCCTACCCCATAGTTTTGGGTATTCAAGAAGTGGTTCCCTGACCAAAGAACAAATAGTTTTCAAAAGGACAGATGCTGTTTGAGAAGACAGCTGT